>OY728139.1:1516556854-1516711854 GCA_963277665.1 Viscum album | reverse complement strand
TTGATACTGCATGAGGATGTGATGAGGAAGTTTCATACATCCTCTTTGGAGGTACATCCATGTGTGGAAAATATGTACCTAAAACTTTAGTTTCACTTTTGGTGGCATGAGATAAAGAATTTTATTAAATAGTTCATCTCTTGACGCATCACTTGTCAGTAAGTGAAGGCCAAGAACCAAGTTCTAGTGGGTTAATCCTAACTTGTTGAGGTGATGAAGTTGCAGTGTTATGAAATATATATAGAATTAATTATGGTTTATCCATGAATTTATATAGGACACTATAACATTTGGGTGACCATAGGATGACTCACAATGTCACCCCACTTCCAAGCTATATGAGAGTACAGTTTAGTAGAGACTTTGGGATGCATTTATATATTGGATATATTCTTACTTCATAGAGTTTACTTGACAATCATTTTAGACCATATTTCAATATTTACATCTTGATTATGAATAGGATTGAAGGAGGCCTTTGGGACTTAGTTTCATTTTATCACATCATGTATCCCCTAGACTGATGGCTAGGATGAGTGGACTATTCAGGTTTTGTCATACATGTTCAATGATTGCATGATGGACTTTGGCTATAGTTTGGAGGATCACTTACCCTTGGTGGAGTTTTCATACAACCAAAACTGCTATTCCAACATTAGTTTGGTATTGTTTGTGAGGTCACCACTATATTGGACTGATCTAAGGAAGTCTACACTCATGGTCCCAAAGTTGGTTCAAGATATAAAAAGAAGGTGATGATCATCCAAGATATGATGAGTACCGCAAAGAACCCTCATAAGTCCTATGAGGACGGATGATAGAGGCCTTTAGAGTTTGATGATGGAGACCATGTGTTCCTAGTCTAACCTGAATAAAGATTGTATTGATTTGTATAGGGTTTCAAGATATCTCAAATATTCATTATCTCTTTCTAGATACTGCGTAGGGTTATCAAGGTGGTGTAATACTTTTCCCTATCATCGTGGTTAGATTGGGCACATGTTGCCTTCCACATATCACTGTTGAGAAGGTATGTGCATGAACCATCACATGTTATTGACTAGGGAGAGCTAGAAATCAAGGATGGATCTACCTTTGTATAGTACCTGATATAGATTGAGGATCATCAAAAGAAGACTTTCCATGTTGAGTGATTCCCTTAGTGAATATCTAGTGGAATCCTGAGAATCTTCAGGAGAGAACTTCATAGATGGAGACCCTAATGCGAGGTTAGTGCACAAAACATTTTGAGTAGACCTTTTCAGTTTTGAGATGAAAATATCTTTCATGGGAATAATTTGACATATTTTTTTTCATGCAATGATTTGGAATGTAGCTACCAATATTTTGGAAGATAGGCACTGGGATAAAATGAGATTATGAAGCCCGATGAGCCTGATTTTTATATATTAAAAACATTAAATATATTAATATCATGTACACATACTTTTCCTGAAATTATAGAATAAATACTTAATGGGAAATTAGATGGGAATTTCGAGATCACTTATGTTTGGAATGTGGGTTTTACCCTAGGAATGATATAATCCTTATTGTCATTGATCATTTTAATAAAGTGTTGTTGTTGTGAAAATAATAATATATCTATATATCTATATATTTATTTATGTTTAAACACAATGACATTATATATTCTATAAATATATTGTTATAATTGATTCTTAGGGTTATCCACATAACCATGGGATTGAGAGGATCAATTGGAGGAGGGATTAGAGAAGGATGATGAAGGATCAAGGATCTTTTTCTCCAGCACAGTTCAAGGATCTGACCAAAGATGATTAAAAAAATTCCTTCTTCACAAACAATTGATCTAACCTGAGTTAGAGAATTTTTTTCATGGTTTATTTTTTTATTTGTTTATACCACATTAAAAATGAATCGAATATACTAGCAGATTGATTTGAATGTTGATCATGTTGCTAGTGTATGCTTATTTACATGGGATTTATGGAAATTATTATTCTTTGTTTATGTTTCTCTTTTTTCATTATTATAAAAATATTCTATTAAGGTCAACCTAAAATATGAATGTGTTTTATTATTTATTTTTTAAAATGTGCTTCTCCCCCCCACTTGTCTTCATGATTTATCATCAGTATTTATTTGGATGGTGGTTCAAGGAATTTCTGATATTCGATCGTTTCATGATCATTATTTGGTGAAAAAAATTTATACCATATGTTTTTTTTCAGATTGAGGTGACATAAAGGTGATATATAATTAGAGGTTCATCAAGATTAAATCAAATCGGTGGTTTCCCATTTTTTAGTTTAACATGTGAGGAGAGACACGATTCAGTAGAGGTAGTTATCAATTAGGTTGGTGACATGAATCTAGAAATAAATGATGAAATGAATTTTCCATGAAAGATTGATGATCATTAGTGTGATTCATGGCTGGATCAAAGGATGAAAGCATTGGAAAATACACACAGATCAACCTATATTTTTTGAAAAATTCCCTGCTACACGACATGTTGTCCGAGGAACACATTCCATGAAGTCCATCTTATATAGAGATAAGGTTTAAGCATAAATAAAAGTATCACATGCCATGTGACACATTTCAGATGTCATGTGACTCTGTGTTTTTGGATCAGTGTTAACTCTAGAGGTTACTTGGTCATAAACACATCTTGGAACAATGAAATTGGTTGAGAACATGGGAATAAATCGGTACTCATACATGGAGAAGTATACATGAATGACCATAATACACATCAATAGCTTGGTTTACCTAGGCATGTTCATGGACATAAGAAGGTATAAGATTATATGAACATGCCGTGTTCCCTCTATACATATCATGTACTTCCTCTGAGATAGTTTGGATCCCATCGTTTTCTCATTATAGACTAGGTTCAGTTATATGTGGTTCCTTGGTCTATCCCTAGGAGGGTATAGTGTGGCATCAAATCCTCATCATATGATTGTGATCCCCTGTATATGAATTCTCTTGAATATAGGTCTTTGTATCCCTCTATGAGAGAAGTGTGGTATCCCCCACCATTCCTTAATCATACTTGGCGGGGTTTAAGGTATTAGTGCGGCCACGATGTTTATGAAATCAATACAGTATCTAAAAGGTAGACCCAGTAGAGTTCTTGGTATCCCCTAGTGGTCATTAGTGTGATACCTTATTTTGATATTGATATCTTTAGAGTTCATGTGAGTACTTTTATGGTAATAATAGATGATCACAACCTCTCGGATGAGCGAAATTAGTGACAACATAGCTCATGGAGTGAGTATTTTGAGAAAGAGTGCTAGATTGAATCCTTGAGAAATTCACGTGGATGGAATTGGTTGAGACCCCTTGATACTTGGAGCCTATTATGATTAAACATTGGTTTTTAATTATTGTTGTGTGTTACATATTGAGTGACATACCTGTGTATTTATGAGCATATAACTCTTGATGCTTTATGGTTCATGATTTCAGGGTGTCATATTTGATATTTTTATACTCATCCATGCATGGGATATGACCATATATGTCATTTTTCATGTTGATGAAAATTGTTTTTGACAGGGTCCTGGGAGAACTAGAAGTAGTTGGAGCATTATTTTTGGCTAGAAAAATAGAGGATCATACCGGTGTTGGATTTGATAATAGTTCCCTCATTCCAAAAAGGTTGGAATCTATAGCAGTTTTTGGTGGTCTTGTATTTTTCCATAATTCTTTTAAATAATTATTTTATACTCTTATGGTGGGATTTAGATGTATTCATACATTAACAATAATTGTACTTTACTTTCTTCAGTGTATGATCTTGGAGATGTGTTCATGTGTACATGTACCTAAGGTAATGCCTCCCATATGTGGGATATTCCTACCAAGAACTATTCACCAGCCCCAATCCTATTTGAGTAAATCTTAGGGTTTCTCAAACTAATCTTATCATAGACTAGGAGGGCCTTCGTTGGTCAGGTTTTGACATTATTATGTTAATATAATGTCATACAAGTGACTGTTTTTAGAAAAATGAGTATTTTAAATTTTCATGAAAAAATCAATTAGTATAGAAAAATTTTAAAAATTTACCCAAAGGTAATATTTAAATTCTTAATTTTAAATTTATATTAATTTAAAAAAAATTAAAATTATAAAATTATAAAATTTATATTATAAATATGAAATATAAATAGTAACTATTAGTATAGAAAAATAAACTATCTTTTTTTGTTTAAAGTAAAAAAATGCGAAATGTGTAAAATACACGTGAAAAATAAAATATTAAATTAATAAATATGTAATTATATCATCCTAATTTCTATTTTCATTCCCCTTCAATATCATCACATAATATCTAAGAATAAGGTAGACTTCGGTGTTAGTCGAGGGTGATGATTCCACTAGTATAGATCTCATGGAAATTTCTATGAGCCTGAATTTCTCCCATATATGATTTAACTCATACCATAATTGTTCAAGTTTATATTTGGATTGTTGTTGAAAAATATATATCATATATTCTTCCCCAATATCAGATAAATTATTTTCATAAGGTAGAATCTTTCTACCTTATTCCATTTCTTCCATTTTTATTCATAGATTTCACAATATGGTTTCTTAATTTTTATAAATGCTAATTTAATTGACATATTATAATGTTAATATATTATTTTAAAATTTCATGGTTTCTTTAGTTTGGTGTTTCACATAGAAAAATCTATTAAAATAATATTTATTTAATGAAAATATATAGAGAAAGTTTGGGTTGTTACATACAGACTGTGAGAGAGGGAAACATGAAAAATTTTATCAAATATAGAGGGGGAAAAGGGAAGGGTAGGAAAAGGAAATAAAATTATTATAAATAAAATATAAAATAAATAAATAAAATAGAAAATGATATTGTATACTCCACAGTGATTCTAAACATTTATTGTGTTGTCGAATGCATCAAACTTGTTGTTTATTTTTTTACTAGAATATCATCAGTATAGTGGTAACACCATATTTTTCCCAAATGAATGCATAGATAATTATTAATAAAAAATATTTAATATATAATACATAATTTTAATTAAATAAAATATAGGTTTTTTATATTTAATATCCATGTATGTATAAGAAAAGTGATAAAAATAAAGCAAAAATTAACAGTTTTGATCATGCTTAATCAACCCCGGGGTATCCATTGATGCTCATCCTTTATCTATTCATAGAAAATATATATATTTTTAATTATTGATTTTAATCAACTAAAAACCTATTATTATTGAGTTCATACTAAGATGCCTTGGTGATAAATTAAATGTTATTCACCATCTATCATCGACGATCGACTGATTTTCATCTAGTGTTATAAATTTAAACCCACCACGATAACACGTGAAGAACCCATGGTATTATCAAGTATTGTATTTTATTTTAGTATAATTACATGGAATAAATATAAATAGAAATGGAAACCTATATGTGAGTTTGATAAACTGATATTAAACACATAAACACCATGATTGAAAAGTAGAAGAAGTGGTAAACGGTGTGTGGAATACCACATGAATGGGTACCCCCAAACATTATCATTTGAGTATGAGTACAACCTAAAAATAAAAAAATAACTTAAATAATAATTTAATATGGATGAAAAAACACACACACCTATAGTTAATGTGATCATATGACAATTATAATGATGAATATTGGGATTTAAAACACGTTCCTCCCCAAGTGATCATAAGTATCTTTAAACACCATAGAAGATAAAGAAAAAGTATGATGGATTAATGGACTTCAATGAACTATTCTCTCCACTTCTCATCGATCAAAATTTTAAAATAAGGTATAAGAGTATTTTTTATTAAAATTTTATATAAGATAATGAAAAAGAACTCAATTTTATATGGGTAGTGGTGAGTTGTACTTGGATGAATTTTTCATCCACTTAATCAACATGAAAGACTGTTGTATCCTAAATATTTTTACATGAAAGTTATTGGATATGTGAGTCTTAATATCCTATTTCAAATAATGTTATAATTATACCAATTGGAATTATTTATACCTTGTGATATCCAAATAATAGGAGGGTATTCCAATCCAGATCTCCTAGATTCTATTATCTTCATAGGACCCATTATGCCTCTTATGATTACATCCAGATGTTCTCCCACTTTAAAAAATTGTATCCAATTGAATGAATAATACAAAAAAAAATTTAATTTTATATCATTTTAGGAAATGATATCATAAAAATAAACACATGCTATCCATTTGTACCATAATATAGTTTTTATATTTTAAATTTGTTTTTCACAAATGAATAAAAATTATATATTGAGTGAAAATGATTTAATAATGGGATACTAAAATACATAAAAAATGTGATTTACAAGTATAAGGGTGATAATAAAAATTATATTGGTGTGTGATTAGTGTTCATAATTATATAGCTCTAACTGTTAGTACGCCATGTGAAATAGGAATAAAAAGATGGTGGTGATTGTGGGAGTGGATCAATTCATATTCTATATCTAAATGCCCTTAATCAAATTTATCTTTAAATTAAAAACATCCTAATAGGAAAATAAGAATATAATAGGTAGTAATCTATAATAAACAATATCTCTTATGTGGAGGTCTATCCAAATCTACACTCTATATAATCTTTAGGAAAAATGGTAGCATGATCCCAAATATAAGGTGTATCCTTATAAAGAATACTCAAGTATCAATTATTTTTTCCGGTTCTCCAGCATAGGTCATATTTCATGAATTAAAAACCATAGATCAAATATAATTACAATAAAATATTCACTTGAACCAATGATCTTGATAAATCCCACTATGAAACATTTATGGTGAATACCATGGGAGGTTTGTGGGTCTCAATGCATATATAGACATAGTAATGTGTCCTTATAGAGGGACCAAAATGCTTGGATAAACCTCCAAACAGAACTGGTGATAAAACTCCAAACATGGTAAAACAATCCCATCCCACGTTAATGAAAAACATCATCCATGTATTTCTCACTATACCTTGTTGGGATCCCAATAGTAGAATTTTCATCTGGTTAGTGAGAGTCCCAACCAGATTGAAATGTGAGTCTATGACTCTTGTTAAACCTCAATCATCCATGGACCATGCTCCCCTCTCAAACCCATAGAGTCTATATCCTTAGAACACATGAAAAATACCAAACCTATATATATCCTCTTCTAACTTAATGGGAAGTATCACCTACATTACCAGAAAGTCTGCACTAATAAAGAAAGGGGAAAACTACCAAGGATTACCAAAAAGAATATCTCTCAACTATGCCAAGGGAGTAAGAACTCATCAATCACTAATAAATTGAGAGATGTTACACCATAGGAACTAGATAATCATGATCTGACCAATACACACAAGCTAAACATATGTGGGCAGAACCCTTAATTTGATTGTTTAAAACCATAAGTATTTGTGCATACTCGGATGAGATGACACAGAACGAATATTAAAGATCATAAATGACTATAATATGATTCATGTACCAATATTTTGGTATCATAAATTGATGTCTGAGAGCAATGGATTAAATAATTGATTATCACAGTCCCATATAAAGTATACATCAACTTCCACAAATATTCTAGCCTCCCTATTTTGATAACTGAATTCAAAACCACATTGAATTGTATTTCCTAAATTATAATACTACCTCACACATGACTGCTAACTCTAAACTCCATCCCTAGGACTCAACCACTCTGATAAAACTATAAAATGGACTAAACCATTGGTTCCCCACCTGAAATAGCTTGAGACACATGAACCCATATCCTAAAACATATTTTTTATATGTTGTCTTAATACCAACTGAAATAACCCAATTTTAACCACCCATAATTAAAAAATCAAAATACAACAATGATTTACTTACATGCCCAAGATCATTCAGGTTTAGAGTTTTAATGAATAAGGAAAAACCTTTCATGTACCAAAAACCTCGATTTCTCATAAAATGTGAATTTTTCCCATTATACCTATATTGTTTTTATATAATAAGACTTAATTATATCCTATAAGGTAATCTAAAAAATATACCAATATATAATCATCATGCATAATATCATTATTTATAACTCGAGGAAGTGGAAACATAAGATATGGTGAGATTAGATGCACAGTAAGGGTAAACATAAGATATATCAATGAATGATCATATGTAAGCATTAGATAAATTGAAGGGTATGAGAAAATAATCAATCTTATTGAGAATAAACTAAGATAATTTGTACCCATAAAAACCTATATCATATATAATGAGTCATAATTAATGATTTAACCCAAAAAGTAGTCATATGAGTGAAAAATTATGACTTATTTGAAATAAATATTTTCCAAATGAACTATTTATACTCATATAATGTATATGAAATCCGTGTTGGTATCTTGGGATATCATACATTCATCATAGAATCACCTAAACATGATAATTTCTAAATTATATTAGGATTAAATTATATCTAGTTAACTCTTTGACATATCAGGTATTAATTATATTCAGTAAACTCAATCTTCACTTCTGTGAAACTTACATCAAGATATCTCCATCACATTACCCAATGCATTGGAAAGTGGTATCGGCCTCACCCATATTCATGATCTATATCTTGATCACCTATCATCCTAAAAAATTTACAAGAACCATATCTTGAATAAATTACATTGATATTTTATTTCTTCATAAAAACCATCAAAACAACCATCACCCCATCATAATTTGAATAATATGTGGATAATAAATGGGATTCATAATTATTTCATCATAACTTAATTAAAATGTTGGAAAGTAATATCTTTCCTAGAATCATCCATTAAAAAACATCATAATTAGACATCTGAAGAAAAGAAATTGATGGTATCATAATATCATATCCCCAGTGAAGAATAATATTCCTTACAAGATTTTAATATGTATAAAAAATACATCTAAAAATAATTTGATCATTTCCTTGAAAATAGTGAAACTATCATGTTATTTTTGTATATTTAAAAACATTCATGAATATTGATAAGAATATATTCTTTGAAAATAACCATGGAAAATAATAATGGAATCTCTAATGCAATTAATAGTCATGGTGGTGGGAAAAGTTATTCATGCCATATATGTTAAATGAGAAAATCATTTTCAAACATTAGTAAAAAATTAAAAGTCAGTTGTACATAATTTTTTTAAAATATTACATTACCAAAATATATAAAAAAAGAAAATGGTAGTAAAAAAATATTTCAAAAAAATAATATATAGATAAAGATTCCATAAAATATTTTTAAGAACATGGTCATGGAGGGAAAATATTCCCTATCCAAAAATAATAAATACGATTTGATTTTTTTTATAAAATTTCTCAATCATTTTAACTAAAAAAGATTGGAAAATGGTAATAATACATAAAAGTTAAATAAATAAACCTATGATAAAAATATAAATGGGGTTTAAATTATAAGGATAATATGATTTTATTTAATATAAATCTATAATATACAATCCTAAAAAGAAATGAGATTGTAACATAAACCCTTATCACTTTGGTAACTTATGAATCACAAGTCCCATGAAAGAAATAACATAAGATGAAAAATTAAATACCATTAATATATATATATTTCTGATAATAAATATAAAATGGGAATTATATACTCCATATAAACACAAATTAGTGTATATCATGAATCATGTATTAATTAAACAATATCGAGGAAATGAACCCTTGTAGCTCTAGTAATATCTAAATTAAAACATCATGAAAGATATAAATTATATTTTTCTAACTCCAAATATTATTTATTAAAATAATTATAAAATTAATTTATGGGAATTATATAAATCACATAAAATAAACAAATGGTTAATATGGAATAGGTCATTCAAAAATAAATGTGAGATGGGAAACTCTTACTTCAAGTCCTGAATTGCTTTTCACATGATCTTAAACTCATGTATAATAAATTTATATGTATTATAAATATTAAATTTCAACATATTCATACTTATAATACCAGATATGATTCACTTATAATATCTTATCACCAATATTTTTATATTTCTTTAATAAAATAATTATTTTGGCTGTTATCAGTTTCGTTCATTATGTATGTTTTGTTATGGTGGTTCTGGTCCTTTCACATT
This sequence comes from Viscum album, assembly GCA_963277665.1. Lineage (NCBI taxonomy): Eukaryota > Viridiplantae > Streptophyta > Magnoliopsida > Santalales > Viscaceae > Viscum > Viscum album. The sequence goes on along the minus strand of OY728139.1, from coordinate 1,516,701,697 downwards.
GGCCATAATATCATCATCTCCAAAATATTAATCATGTTAAAAGTATCATATTTATTCATTATATATCCCTTTATACTATTAATATAAGGAGGTGATTATAAAAGAATTACATCACTTTATATAGATGATAGTCTGTACGCACACACAAGTGATGCTTTCACTTTTTAATGAATGGTATGAATGAAAGTTAAATAGTAATTAACTTTTGAGGAATCATAATTATATCTTATATATCATGTATATTCATTAAATATATACTTATAATAATATATATTAATATAAATGGAAAACTATTCACATTTGTTTTATAGAGGTGGTAGTCAATACGTATACACATGCAATTTATCATCATTCAGTCGGTGAGGGGGTCAGAAGGTAGAAAATATTTTATCATTAAAAAATAAAAATAATCTTATGAATATAATATATAATAATTAAATATATTCATATAATAACATATGATATGAAGTTATGAAAAATAAACTACATTGGTTGTGGAGATGATAGTCTATATGTACGCATGACACTATTTTCATTTTCCATTAGGATGTCTGATAAATAGACAATGGTTATTATATTAACATAATAACATTTAAATAATATAATTTTACTAATCTCACTATTTTAATATAGTTATATAATACTTGAAGAAGGTAGAATAAGAAATAAACTGAAAAGGATTCAGTATAGAAAATTACCTTTTATTTGAGAAACCTCATTTGGATATCTTCTTAAGGACCCTTGGGTTGGTATTTTAAGAAGACTATAACATATAGAACTGGGATAAGGAATTTTTTAAGAGTTTTATTCTAGTACTGGTTTATATTAGTGGATCAATAATGTGTTTATAATATAGGATATTAGGTACCATTTTATTTTATGTATTTGTAATATTAGTATATAATATGTGTATAACTCATGTAAAATGGATAATAAGTTACATATATTTTTATATATGGACTATAAGGTAAAAACAAATTCATCCAATCATATTTTTACATGTTTAAGAAGAATTTTGAACCATATATATTAGTTTAACCCCTTCATCAACCATTTTAACATTAATCGTGGTAACAAAAATTTTAATTTCTACGGGTCATAAAAGTAATTTAAAAAATTATAATTGGAAAACACATGGAAAATATATGATATCATTAAACATTTACTATAAAAATGAGGTAATATAGAAATTTTATTATAAATAAATTATTATTTAAAATTAATTTTTACACAAAAAATACCAATTAAATTCAATTTTAAGACTATTCACAAAATTTGACTTTAACAGAAACATGGTAATATTGACATTCAAATAAAAATTATTATAAAATAAACAATATATTATCATTATACATTAAATTTATGGAACATAATAATTCATAAAAACCATATTACTTTTAATTTTTCTAAAATTATGTAGTTTAATTTAATACTACTTGCACAAGCATCGTGTCAGCATTGTGAAAATGTTTTTTTAATATTAAAATCTATAAAAAATAAAAATAAATTACTACCAAAAAAATAGTTTATTATTAAAAATTTTTAACATATACATTAATTCATATATTAATTTTATTTATGTCAATATCATGAAAATATAATAAGTGATAGAGAGTGACATATTGTAATTATCATTTAATTTAAATAATAAGATGGTTATAATCAAAGGAAAATGTCACAAAAATGTCATATTTTAGAATATAGGAAGATTTTGGTAGATATAAAAACGTAAAAGTAAATAAAGTTAATATATTGATTTATATTTAGATGATATACCATTTTTGTAGTCTAGTCAAACCCATTTTACACTTTACCATAGTGATAAAGATTTACCAACATTACTATTCATTATGACTAAACATTGAATTGAAGTTATCACATAATTTTAATATTACATATACAAATATGGAATTAATTTTATATTAATTAGTTTTCATAAGTGGTGAAATTTTGTTTTAATATATGTTCGTGAAATAAAATGAAAATCTTGTTTTAGAAAATTACATGTTTTAGGCATAAAAATGATATTATACTATAATAATATATAATTTCGATTCCAGAGAAATTAATTTTATTATTTATTTAAAACAATGGTGCTATGTTTACTTTAAAACCAATCCAAAAAGTGATGGAAATTTTAAACACTTTGAAAGAAATGATATTTTTTATAAAAATCATTATTTTTTTAATATTCATCCAAAAATATATGTTTCCACAAAAATATCAAAAATTAACCTTAAGTAATATTTGATATGTTGATATCATTTTTTTCAGTTTTATTAAATAAAATTTCTAAAATTCATAATTTTAACTTTTAAATGGAAATTCAAAATATTATGTAAATATACTTTTATAGAAAAATAACCCTTTCAAAATGTTTTCACTCTTGTTCACACCTTACAAACCAATTACTATGTTATTATAATACTATTTAAATAATAATATTTATATAGTTTATCAAGGTTCACATAACCCTTGTATTGTTTCTGACACACACTATCGATCATAGTATTCTTTTTAATGAAAGATAAGTTATTTGGGGGGGGGGGTTATATTCTGCCCCTTGAAAAAAAGCATATCCTCGCAATTTTAAATCATGTATGATAAAGGGGGTTTAAAAATGTTTTATAAATCAATTAAAAGGTTTGGAAGATAATTATACATATATATAAAGAAATAAATTCAAATACTCACTAATAACATTTCATTTTGAGATGGACTTTAATATACATGTTTGGACTAGAAAACATATCATTTTTAAGTATTTATTAAAAAATGAATTTACCATATTTAAAATTTTTATATTGAAAGAGTTTTATAAAGAATACTTCCATAGTTGAGCGATATTTTCCATATAAGGTTCAATATATTTATCTTCATCTTTATAATGTTTTAGGAATTCTTTTACCCTAGATATTTAAAATGTAAAAGAATATGTTACATGATTTCTTCCCAAAATTTTATCCTTTTGTTTTATTTAAATTAATTATACACCACTGCATTATTTCATAGGAAAAATAACTCTGATGATTTTTTCACACATAAAGCACTAAATTTTTACATGAACATATCATAAGATCCAAAAAAGAATGAAAAACGTTTCACCTATTTCTTCCCATTAAACAAAACCAAAATGGTTTGAACATGTTAAAATAATATACAATATGAATAAAACATTATAAACTGATCTCTAACGGCTCAACAAAAAAACCAATATTTTAACTTAAATCATTTCATAAATAAATAACATAAAAATCATTTAAGATATATTCTAACAAATTTGAAACCTAAAATTAGAATGATTTCATCACTTATTCTTCAAAATCAACTTAACATATTCACCCAAATAACATTAATCACTTATAATGCCATATATTAAAAAAAAAATATACCCTAATGTGATTCCCTATAAAACTTATGTAAGAACATTGTGTTCAATAGTTTGTATGAAATGCAACAACAAGCACATAAGCTAATAAAATATCCATATAATTTATACTATATTTACTATTTAAAATATATTATATATATTTCAAGGAATTAAACACTAAGTTACCTTGAAAGACACACAAAATTGGGTTAGCTTACTTCATATGGAACAGTGAACTTCTTCTATAGACAGTGTTACATGCAAAAGTTAACTTCTTCGATGGCTTGCGCTATACGCAAAACCGAGTCTTACCGAGAGACAATCTATTATTAAAACATTATTATTTAATATAATAAGATATAAACTACCCATTATGAATATTATTAACTAAGTTATGAGAAGGTTTTGTTTATAAAACTAAATCATTGGTTAAAAATAAATTATAAATGAATATAAAAACTAATTCAATATTAAAAGGATATTTTTTATATTGAACTATTTTTATGCTAACAATGATGTTTTAACCTAATATATTAATTTAATTATAATTAGGGAGTGATATTAATGTAATAAATATGTTAAATATTCAATCAATTTTTTGTTTATATTCATCCAATATATTTTGTAAGCATAAGATAAGATCAAACCAAATATTTTATGTAAAAACCTATATTTTTATTAAGGCATTTTTACCGCCTTTAAATAGGGAGCCTTTTTTAAATATTAACTTTGACACTTTTATCAATTTAATTTAAAAAAGTAAAATTACTTTTTGAATTCATAATTTCAATATTATATTATAATGATATTTTTGGGATTTTTCCGGGAATTCACATTTTTAAGTGAAAAGTGAAAAATGTTGCGTTTTAGTTAAAACTGCATTTTCGTTGAAAGAAATATTAATGTTAAATTATATTATAAATTCATTTTAAAGTCCCATTGGATCAATTATAAACCAATTAATATAATTTAGTTAATTACAAGGAATATAAATTTTGAATTGAATATAAAAACATAACAATCATTTGAATATTTTTCTACTAAAACCAGTTAATTTGTCTGTCTCCGAGATTAGCATTAATACTAATTTTCCCACTTTTTTATTTTAATTTAAAAATAAAAGATAAACCATTTTATTCAAGATAATATTTTTTCCTAATAATATTATCTACATTTTTTACAAAAATTATTAGTGAATGTGATTAAAATTAATTACAGTGATTAAGGTGTAATTAGGCTTAAAATGGACTAGAAACCTATGTTTAAGGGTCCAAATGGCATATACACTTCTCCAAAATCCATTGGATGGATATATTTCATCCATTCACATTCTATTAATGAGTTTTTTTGGTTTATTATGACTTTTTGTAGGTAATAACATATGTACACCTAACTTCTTTTCAAGAATACCATGTGAGTCCTTTTCCTTCCCAATAGTAAGCCACAACCTCTACCAATATCCCACACCTCTCAAGAATCTTAATTTAGGCCAATTACTGAACCAATATTCTCCCATTATCACTTCCATTTATCTATAATCCACCCTTTGGGTATAATACTTTCAATGGATGCCTTTTGGTTTAAACCAAAAGAAGTTACCCATTTAAAAGGTAATGTCTTTTCTCAATCTATCTAGTTTCATTTCCATTCTACAACCCCTAAAATTTCATTATTCTATTATTGTAAAAAATCATATACTCAATATAATATGATGTTTTACCCTGATATTTAGACCTAAACATACCCACACCACCATCTAATGGGTAACAAACATAATGTTTTTGTGTACGACGAACTACTACCTCACGAAATGGTGATTGTTCAATTTTCCCTACCGCCTCTCATGGTGACCATTATGATAGAAAATATAATTATATACGATATATATGTTATTTATTATGTCTCATAAATCTTTAATTTTTATTTATAACATACCTTTATGCTATCAAAGTTGTGTTAATGTGATAATTTCGTTTAAGGAAGTGTGGACTACCACCCCTCAAAGAAATTTGATTCCTTCATGCCATAAATGGAACATATAAAAGATGTTTTTAATGAAACTATATAAAATTTATAACATATATATGATAATGTAATTAAGACATAAATATGTATCATTTAGTTTAAATTATTTTAATACAACAAGAAAATGAAAGTAGCGTTGATGGGTACGTACGACCTACCGTCCCCATGAACGGTGCACTTCATGTCTAATAATCAGATATTATGAACTGTTATAAATATATATTTACAGAATATGTAACATAAAATTTTCATGCTTTAAATTATTTATATTATGAAACTGTGATATATTCTATTATAGAAACAAATAACAAGATAAAACATACTCGACAAACAAGGCAATTAACACCTGAAACAGTCACAATAATTGAATATTGATAACAAATGGGTAATAAAATATTGTATGTAGTTAATATATGATATTATAAAAATAATTATGTTTATGGTATTCATAATATAATTTAATACACTATACAAGTGGATAAATACCATACAAAAAAAGAAGGTTAAGGTAATGGATTCTTGTCTCATTTTCTTTTCTGGAGGCATACTTAATTGTAATGCACCTAATTTCATATATATGGTGTAATTACTGCCCAAGTAACATATGATATCATGAATTTTATCATATTACTGGTATTTAAATGTTTTATTTAATTTTTATGACCTTTTTTTCAATCCATTTGTTACTACTTTTGTAAGGGGTTTTCATCTCCCTTTTTTAATCTATGCGATTAATGTCATATTCACTTCTTAATTATTTTGTGGTCTATACCTAATTACCATTTTGATATATTATATCATTATTTAAATTTATTTTAAGATATTAACTTTATTATATCTATGTTACTATTTCATGGAACCCTTCAATCAAAGTTTACTCATGTAGTAAAGGATTCTTGTCTCATTTTCATTCTGTGAGGCATACTTAATTATTATGCACATAATTTAATATATATAATGTAATTACCATAAAATTGACATATAGTATCATAAATTATATCATATTCATGTTATTTAAATGTTTTATTTAAGTATTATTACCTTAGGGTTTTCTAATCCATTTGTTACTATATTAGTAAGGGATTTTTGTCTCAATTTACATTCCATTGAGGATTAATTATCATTATGAAACTTGTTTCTTTTAAATGGTTTATGTACTTACATTTACATGATATGAAATGAATATACTTAATCTAATAATATTTCAAACATTCAAATATTTTTATTCCTTTGTTATGATTATGTTTTAAAATATTTTAACATGGTATGGGACACTTTGGAATATTTAAATATTATTTTCCTCAACAATAACATTAATGATCTTTAAAAGGTATTTCCATTGAAGGAAATTATATAAAAATTGTTCAATATAGAGATTTAATTATTATAGGGTTATTCATGACCATTTTTAAGTATTATTACCATTTTTACACTCTTTGGTACTCAAGTTTTTTAGAAAATGTTTTTCATAAAACCTGACAATATATTTTTTTAGTCGGAGAACCTGATATATTCTAAAATCCATGTTTTATTAAAAGGTTTTCCACAAGGTTTCTAAAATGATTTGGTAAATAATGGTTTACCCTTTTTTTACAAATTTTTCAAAGGAATCTTCTTATCACTTTCCTAATAAGTCATTTTCTATCCTTTTTTCATACAAAATGAATATTCTTTTTACCATGTACGACATGTAATGATTCATTCATCATCATTTCATTGTAGCCTCCTTATAAAAATTTAAAATAAATTATTTTCAATTAAATATATTTTCAAAAGAAAATGATTTTTTCGTCAAGAATATTTTTAAAATATATTATTTTATTTCATCAGCAAAAACAACACTTTATTTTACTCTACTTTGGTTTTTGTTGAATTGATACCATCCTTATTATTCTTCTAGAAGGTTTATGAATTATTTGGACAAGGATAGTATTCAAATTCACATCCTTGATATATTTGTTTGTCCCCTTGAAATGTTCAATATATTATGATCATTAATCATTGAATTTCCCCAAAATTATCCATTACATTTATCATAGATATTACTATTTCCTAAACTGTATACCATTTTACATATGGTGTATTATTTGAACGTTGTTTGATTAATCTGTATCTTCTTCTCCATATATATATTTGATAAAGAGCATTGTTAAATTGATTATTTGATAAATGAGGATTTTTTTGGAATAGTAGGACATGGGTGGGGCCTGGTTATAGATAACCCATCAATGAATCAGTAGACTCATGGGATGATTCATTTGACTAGCTGCCTTAGTTGGCGTTTTACCCTACATTTTTCAAACTGTCTTATGAAAGGACTTGTTGGTAAAGGTATCATGTACCTAGGAATAATGGTGTCCAATAATTAAGAATTTCTTAAATTTATATTCTAATATTATTAGTGCCTGATATTTTTCGTCGATATATCAATATATGCACTTCATTTTTAGGATTTAGTTATTATTAATCTATGAGATAATACATTGACATATCTGTGGATACATTTAATTTTTAGTTCATTGAATAAATTTCATGTGTTTCAGTTTCCTAACCATACACTATGATATTTCCTTATCTAGTTATTTGTATGGCTTGTCCTTCTAGTTACTACCTTGCTATATTTCTAACGTACATCCATTCAGTTTATTGATTACATGGAATGTGCATTCAGTTGTTCACCATTCCATATTGACTATTCTCATAGATTCATTATTTCTTCTACTATATTTTGTTATTATTGAGCATTTCATCTCACCCTTATTGTGTTTATTTACCAAGGAATCAATGAAACTTACAATGAGTGATATGCATGGATTTACTAGATGGATAACAGTTATCCTCAGAGTTACTTATTTAGAAAGAATGAAACAAATTATATTGTAATCAATGTATTCATTTGTAATAAAATACTATTTTGTGTATATAGTTTTTTCAAGAATACTAAACTGACATTTCATTTGGGGATTGATTCCTTGTAATCATGCCAATTTATTTAGTAAAAGACATCAGATATATGCTATCTAGGATAGGGTCTCTTCAATTAGTGTCAAAGGAAGTTTAGTAGAAACCTTGTGAGCTAGATTTAGGAAAACATAGTTTAGAGAAGATAACCCTGAGGTATAATATTAGGTTAATTGTACATAGAAGCCCTAAAATTTTGGTAATGTATATAATATTTGGGTATTACTAATGATACTTCACTATTAGAACAATACAAGTGGATGTGGTTCTATCATATATGTACCTAGGAGTAACTAATATGACAAGGTGTTCCAAGCTTAACTCGGGGTAACCTGGTACGTGACAACATGACTTACTACACACCTAGTTTGACACTCCCATGGGATATGAATAGGATAATCCACTTTTCTTTAAAAACCAGTATAAAGGATTTGGATACATAATATGTAGCCTAGGATAAACCTAATGTGTTTTATATTGAAGATAAGGTGCAATGATTTAGAAATCCAACTAATGATATTATAGATAAACCCTAGACCAAGAAAGGAAATGTGTGAAAATAAAATGGATGAGGTATTTATATATTGAGGCTGTATTGAAAACCTTAGTTAAAATAATATTTAGTGATTAACCTAATTTAAAGTATGTTCATCATATATATTTTGGAAATTATATTAACATGATTTTAGAAAAGGACAACCTATAAGGTGGGTGACAAACCATCAATTCTAGAAAGGCCAAGAGACTTAAAACCATGACCAAAGGATGAGAATGGTTACACACTAACCATAAACCTATTCAATTTACTTTTTAATTTTCATAGTTTTAGTTAAATAATTAAATGTATAAATATTAATGATGACCAAGTAGTAATAATTTAATGATTAGAAATTAATTTATTATCCAAATTTATTTTGGGGGATATTTAAAAAAAATAGCTAGACTTGTCACTCTATTATAGGACTTACGATCCTATAAATGTTTCTTTTCATTCTTTTGGTATAAAAAAATTCATTGATAGTAATTAATATTTATGAGTAAAGGGTTGAATTATAATTTTATCAAAGGAGAACCAAAATCTAAGATTGTTCAAATGTTATTGAGACCTGTCATGTAATAATATTTTGTTATATTCGTGGTCAGTAAAAGAATTACCCAACATCAGGAAAATGAATTTTAAATAAAAATGTTGTCCTCATACCTATATTTATATTGAACCGATGACTTTCTATATCATTAAAGCTTTATGGATTTGAGGCTCTCAACATTCAATTGATCATTCACTTATCTATAATTTATGATCTCATTCACTCTTTACAAATATTTATGTTTTCCATCCATGTATTTATCTATAATTTCAAATGATGTACTTATACTTAGAGACCTAGTTTCATGGTATTCCATGTGACCTTTTTACTTTAAATTCTCTTTTTTATAGAATATTACTTATCAACCATTCTCATAATGTGGGATTTCAAACATAGGATGTATCAAACAATGTATCACTATGATAGATTTTAAATTAAAAACAAATCAATTTAAATAAGGTGTGTATAAAGTGAGACCCTAAAAAATATAATTATGAACCATGTGTTCGATAGTGTGTATGATACACAACCACAAGTGTGTAAGGTAACAAAATATCCATATACTTTATAATATATTTACTATTTAAAATATATTCTATACGTCTCAACTCATGAAACACTGAGTTATCTTATAAGGAACATTACACTAGGTTATTTTACATCATACACAACAATGAAATTCCTCTATAGCTTGTGTTACATGCAATATATACCTTTTTCGATGTCTTGCACTATATGCAATGTCGAGTTTTACCAAGAAACAGTCTATAATAAAAGCATTATTATTGAATATAATAATATATAAAATACAATTTATTAATATTATTAACAAACTTATGAAAATATATGGTTTAGACAACTATATCATTCGTTAAAAAATAAATAAAAATGAATATAAGAACCAATTGAATATTAAAAGGACATTTTTTATAGGGAACTATTTTTATGATATCAAAGATATTTTAACCTAATAGATTAAATTTATTACAATTAGTGAGTGATATTATTGTAATAAATATTTTAAATATTCCATAAATTATTTTTTATATTCATCCAATAGATTTTGTAAGCATAGGATAAGATTAAACCCAATATTTTACATAAAAACCTATATTTTTATTAAGGTATTTTTACCGCCTTTTATTGGAGAAAATATTTTAAAAATTAATTTTGATAATTTTACCAATTTAATATGATAAAATAAACTTCATTTTTCAATTAATAATTTCAATATTATATTATAATTATTTTTTGTGATTTTTCCAAGAAAATTCATTTTTATTGAGTAGTTAAGAATACCATGTTTTAGGTAAACATCGCCTTTTCGTTTAAATAGTTATTAATGTTAAATTATATTATAAATTTATTTTAAAGTCAAATTGGATCAATTATAAATCAATTAATATAATTTAGTACATTATAATCTATATAAATTTAAATTGAATATAAAAACATAACAATCTTTTGAACATTTTTCTACTAAAACCAGTTAATCTGTTTGTCTATGAGATTAGCATTAACCAAAAGTTTTCCAATTTTGTGATTTGAATTTTAAAAATCCAAGATAAATAATTCTAATAAAGATATTGTTTTTTTTCTAATAATATTAACTTAATTTTTGACAAAAATGATTAGTGAAAGTGATTAAAATAAATTACAGTAATTAAGGTATAATTAGGCTCAAAATGGACTAAAACCCTATGTTTAGGGTCGCAAATGACATATAAACTTGTGAAACACCAATTAAATGGAAATATTTTCGTCAATTAGGATTACAGTATTGATTTTGGGTTGTTTGGTATGACTTTTTTTTTTGTTAATAACATGTGTACACCTAACTAATTTTCAAGAATACTATGTGTGTCCTTTTCCTCCTCTATGAAAGGCCACCACCACTACTCATTATTCACATGTCTCAAGCCTATTAAGTTCAGAATATCACTAAAAAAATAGTCTCCCATAATCCCTCCCCTAGACCTAGAAGCCTCCCTTTGAAGAATACTTTGAGTGGATGCCTTTTGGTTTAAACCAAAAGAAGTTACCCGATTAAAAGGTAATGTCTTTTCTCAATCTCTCTAGTTTCATTTCCATTATACAACCCATAAAATTAACTTCTTCTATTCTTATGAAACAGAAAACGTATAATAAATATACTCGGATGTTGTTACACTGAGATTTCGGCCTACACTTACACATGCCACCATCTAATGGGTAAGAAACATAATGTTTCTGTGTACGACGAACAACTGCCTCACGAAATGATGATTGTTCAATTTTCCCTAACACCTCTTCCAATGTACATTATGATGGAAAATATATTTATATAAGAGGAATGATTCCTTCCTTCCATAAATGGAACATATAAAGAATGATTTTAATAAAAATATATAAAATTTATAACATAGATATGATACTGAATTATTATATTCATATGGATAAGTTATTTTTAATTATTTTAATACAACAATCAAATGAAAGTAGCGTTCATATGTATGTACAACATACCGTCTCCATGAACGGTGCACTTCATGTCTAATATTCAAATATTATGAACCATTATAAATAAATATGTAATTAATATATAATATAATTTAGTCATGATTTAAATTCTTGAGATGATGAAACCATGACATATTCTATAAGAACAACAAATAACAAGTTAAAACATACTCGACAAACTAGGAAATTAACACCCAAAATAGTCAAAATAATGGAATATTGCTAACAAACTGGTAATAAAAAATTATAAGTAGATAATCCATGATATTATAAAAATGAATATGGGTTTTTTATTAGTAACATAATTTAAACCACAATACAAGAGGCTAAATACCACATAATAAAAGAAAGGTTAAGTTAAGGAATTTTTGTCTCATTTTAATTCTATGAGGCATACTTGATTGTAATGCACCTAATTCCATATATATGGTGAAGTTATTGACAAATTAACATATAATATCATTAAGTATATCATCATAATGGTATTTAAATCTTTTATTTAACTATTATTGAATTTTTGTTTTCCAATACATTTGTTACAACATTAGTAATAGATTTTCATCTCACCTTTTAAATCTGTAAGATTAATGTCATATTAACTTCATACTTATTTTTTGTGTTATAGATACTACACATTTTGATATATTATATCATGATTTAAATTTATTTCATGATATCAAACATTTAAATTTATGTTACTCTTTCATGGAACCCTTGAATCAAAATCTACTCATGTAATAATGGTTTCTTGTCTCATTTTTATTCTGTGAGAAATACTAAATTATTGTTCACATAATTTCATATATATGGTGTAACTACCATCACACTGACATATAATTTCATGAATTCTATCATATTTAGGGTATTTAATTTTTTTAAGTATTATTACCTTTGGGTTTTATAATCCATTTGTTACGATATTAGTAATGGATTTTCATCTCAATTTACATTCTATTGGTGCTTAATTGTCATTATGCACCTTGTTTCTTGTACATAGTGTATGTAATACACTTTACATGATATATAGTGAATATATTTACTCTCATAATATATTAAACATTCATATATTGTTATTATTTCATTAAGATTATGTTCTAAAGTATTTGAACGTGGTATAGGACACCTTGATATGTTTAAAGATTATTTTCCTCAACAATAACATTAATGATAATTCAAAGGTATTCCCATTATTGGAAATTATATAAAAATTGTTAAATATTGTAACAACCCAAAAATTCCATGTAATTGTTTGAAATTATTTGGGATTATTACGAGTCTGCAAAATTGGCGACACATGATTCCGAGGCCTAGTGTTCATGTAACATAATTTTGAACTTTTTTAAAGGTACATTTAGTAAATGTACGAGTGTCATTTTATAACTTTTGAAACGGTGATTGAAATTGAAATCTGAGGGAATCATGGAATATGTAGCACAATGATTCACTTAAGGAAGGCTTCACTTCGACCATAGTAGGTCAGGAGAAAAAGACAGTATTTTGGACTTTTAAAAGAATAATAAAATAACATGAAAATGTTATTTTATTTCTCTCCAGTGGTTTAGAAGCTATGGTGGGGCCACTAAGTTGTCAATCCATTTAATGGATTGACCCTTTTTTTTAACCACTCTGTTGAGATACTAGAGGTGCATTAATTAACTTATTAATGAACCTAATTAAAGATACGTTGTGTTCAACTCTTATCCATCATCTATTTAAATGGATATTGGGATGAGGTTTTTTACATGGCTTCATCAATAAAGGAACCTCTAGAGAAGTACCACGACATCTTACACCAATGAGGAATGGAAGCATGGATGTTGTTGGACAGATTGAACCGAGATCAACGAATTCCAGCGACTTCAATGAACAAAGAATCTTCACTACCGACAACCGAGAATTCATCCAATGGTTCATGAGGTAGTTTGTTTATTATTTATGTTTATATTTGATGAATTAACTTTCTACCACTTGTTAAGATGTTAACGTGAAGTGAGAAGGAAAAACGAACAAGAATCAAACCCTCCCCCAATTCATTCATGTTGCGTTCTTCGGGGGACAGATCTATAAATTTTACAAAACCTTGAATCATGGAGACGCACAGTGACGTTGGCATCCCTGGAGCCCCGTAGGTGCGAGCGGAAGGGAAAATGGACCACTGAAGCGCACCTGGTGGCCTACAGAAGATCTGTTGGTGTGGCGGTGGCCGGAACTCGCCGGCCATGGAAGGGGGTTGTGTCGTGGCAGACCCGAAGGGGTGGCCGTCACTCGACCAACTGCATTGGCGACGCAGTGTGTCTTCGCATACCGCGGTGAAGGGGTCGCGACATTGAAGCTAAGGTGGAGGGGGACCCACACACTGTGTGTCCCACATACCATGTGGCAGTGCCATGTGGCCCCACTAATTGAAGAGGCGAACGACTCTTTGAGCCATTCGGGGAGCTGGGCAGCCATCCGGCTGGCGATCCACACCACCATGCTGAGCCGCATTTCCCGGTGGGCTGAGCCCACTGTGACTCATCCCAGATAGGAAAGGCCAAGGCCTATGTAGTTTATCCCAATCGGCCCGGCCTAGACCGATTCGGGCCGGGCCGGGTCAGACCCAGAACCCTTTCAGGACCATATATGCTTAAAAGGCCATATCTTGTGAACTAGACTTTCGTTTGAAAAATTGTCTGCAGTGATGGGATCCTTGGAGTGAGACAGTCCTTTTGAGATAATTCACCTATGTTTTGGAGAATTTTGGATTATGGATGGGTTGGATCATATCCGAATCCAACCGGGCCCTCGACACTAAAATGCTAGTAACTCACAGATCGGGCATCTGGTTGACGCGCTGTCTTTTACGTTGGAAACCGTATGACATGGCAGTCCTTTGGTTTACTCCTTATGGAACATAATAGTAGTTTAGGAATGACTGAGTTCTAGAGGAGCAGATACTATGGAACTTAAGCACACAAGGTGCGGATAATCCTGTGGCTGGTTGTCATCTTCACAATGACCCTGTGTGGATCAACATCTAGTGATCCTATGTAGATCATCATCATAGAGACCCTGTGTGGATCAAAATGCATAGAGACCCTATGTGGATTATCATCTTAGTGAACCTGTGTGGATCAGCATCTTTGCAACCCAATGTGGATCAACATCTTGGTGACCCTGTGTGGATCAGTATCTAGCGACCCTATGTGGATCAGTATAATAACAACCATGAGTGGATCAACATTCTTGGAACCCTATGTGGATCAGCAGTGCACACCTTGACGAGTACCATCCTTAGAGCGACCTGTTTTGGATTTTCATTATACGATGCTTTGTGGATCAACAATATAATAACTCCCACATGGTTGAGTTGTGGAAACTTCTTAATGGAATAAAATGATATTGCTTTAAGCTAATCATATTTATTATTAAACTCCAAGTTGTTTACCTAGTTTGAGATGAGTATTTTTATTTGTGATTTGTGATTGAGATCAATATTTTTGGTTTTAATTAGTGGAATTATTAGATACCTTTAGGGGTCTCGGGGTCCCTACAAGTTATTGTTATACTCACCCCTGCATGGGATTCACCCTCACTTTGTTTTATCTTGTGTAGATGATGGGAAACCTTGAATTAGACTCAGGGAGCAAGGACATGACAGTGGATGATGGTGACAGTTGATGTGGAGGGCTATGGAGTTGAGCTATACGCACCCTTCAGGTAGGATCCTTGGTAGAAAATCTCATGATTTGTTTTTTGTTTTCAGTTCTAGTTGCTTCTTTTATGTTGGGATTGTATTCCAGCCCATTTAATTTTAGTACATACTTTTACTAATGTAATTTTACTTTGTGGTTGCATCTTATTGTGTTCGTTGACTATGTGTTTGTACAGGTTTAAAGGTAATGCCTTCCCATTTATGGATGTGCCTTTCTGGTGCTAGTCACCAAACCTTGGCCTATAGATGGTAGGCATGGGGTAATCCTGGCATGTACCCCGGGTGACCAGTCATGACAAAGTGGTATTAGAAGAATCATTTCTACTGAAGAAATAGGACTCTGATCTTTCCAAGGGAGAAATAGTGTTATGTATCTTGAGTGTGGTTTTTAGTTTGGGGTGTTCAATATTGGTGTAGCGGCCGACGTATCCATACACCAGGACCCTGAATTCTGGTTTCCAACTTAGTGAATGAAAACATTGATTGCTTGTGTTTTGGAAATGTTTTACTTGATCTCTTTCGAATCATCTCACCTGGTATAACATATTGACCATCGAACACCTACTTATTTTTATGATGACACCATGTAGACAACTATCCATGATTCTAGAGAGAGTTCACGATGACGGACCACCAAGAAATGAGGCTTCGGTGTAGGGCCCTCTTTCTGTGTTGGCACCTTCGGGTGGTGTACCTACCACACCACCTCCTATTGGGAAGAAGTTTAAACTAGACCCATTGGTGGACGGTGAATGCTGATTGAGAATGTTTCACTAGTTCCAGATATAGAGGTCTCCATGGTTTCGAGGTGAGATAGATCCCCAGGCAGTTGAGGACTGGTTTGTGGCTGTGGTTAGAGTTTTCTGCATAGTTGAGACACCAATAGAGAAAATGGTTATCCTAGATGCTATCCCTTTTTAGGGAACATTAGGGAGATTGTGGTGCACGGCACTCTAGTCGCATGAGGAGGTGAAACTTTCTTGGTTGGACTTTGAGATGCTCTCCAGGTAAGAGTTCATTCCAACGACACTACGCTCTGTATGTATTCAAGAGCTCCTGCACTTACAGAAGTATATCCTATCACTGGCCTAGTACTCAATGAGATTCAATGACCTCTCGCGCTAATCCCCTGAACTCTCAATCTACTCCAGTGACATGGTATAAGACCCATTCCAAGGGCCCAGATCATTGAGAAGTGTTTCCCGCGGGAGATCAGAGCATCGACGATATCGCTGAATATCCCAACGTAGGCTGGAGTGATCGAGCGAGCATTGTTGGTGGAGAGATTCTTATCTAAGCAGGAACCGACGGTGAGAGCCACCATTAGGTGACAGGTAGTTAATTCATCTTCTGCACGTAGTAGGAAGATGATATAGAAGACCAAGCGAGCCAGACCCTCCAGTGGACAACCCTAGGATACTCAGTTGGAGGTGCGTAGCTCACGAGGAAAAGGTGGTCAGCTGGGAAGAAGACTGTGCTTCACGTGCGGCGGGCAGGGCCATGTGGCTCACGATTGCCAAAACCATAGTAATAATAATTAGCAGACGACCAAGGTACTACCAAGATAGAGGCATATATTCGATCGAGGAGGTCCAAAGGGTGGTGGACGTGGCAGAAGAGCAGGTCATGCAATAGGTGGTGGTAGATGTTTTGAGGCTCTACCACCACCACCCCGACCATAGGGAGAAGGTAGTAAAGGACATTCATAGCTACATGTAGTCGAGACCTATGACCACTGTGCTCTGGAGATGACTAGAGGTTCAATCTATGTCTATTCCACCCTAGCTGTAGTACTTATAGACATTGGTGCCAGTCACTCTTTTATTGCCATGACACTCGTTCAGTGCTCGGAGATTCCGATGGAGCCGTTGGCTCAATCCTTATTATAAGAGACTCCTACGGGATAAGATTTGATTATTACACACTGGTGAAGGTAGTGTGAGCTCACTCTAAGAGGTGAGAGCTTCATTTGGGATATTGTAGTAGCAGCGTTGAGGCCTTACAATGTCATCATGGGTATGGAATGGATATCCACAATCCATGCTTAAATCGACTATTTTAGGCACAAAGTGTGGTGTTTTTGCGAGGATAGGATCATGTTTTACTTCACCGATGAGAAGGAAAACTTTACAACATAGGATGGAATTTCTTGGAGGAGGGTTAAAGTGATCTCTCATTAGTTGGCTTGCCTTACCCTTGGGGTGGTTGACGCGAGGAGTCTGATTTATCCTATAGTTGTGGACCAGTATGATGATGTCTTTCCTGATGATATTCCATGATTAACTCTTCATAGATAGGTATACTTCTACAAAAATCTATAACCTAGGATGACACCAATATCTACTCCAGTGTATCGGATGGTTCCCACAGAGCTTCGTGAGTTGCAGGTACAACTAGAGGACTTGTAGAGGAAGCGGTTTATAAGGCCCAGTGTTTCTCCAGGGGCATCCCCAATTTTGTTTTCCAAGAAGACATATGGGAGTCTGAGGATTTGTGTGGACTATCGGAACCTGAACCAGGTGACTGTGAAGAACATGTCTCCAATCCCAAGGATTGATGATCTCTTTGATCATCTGAAGGGAGATTGATGGTTTTCGAAGATACACCTCAGATCAAGTTATCACCATCTTAGGGTACGAGATGAGGATATACTTAAAATGACTTTCAAATGCCCGTATGGCTACTATGAGTTCTTGGTGATACCTTTCTGCATGACCAATGCTCTGATAGATTTCATGGGGCTCATGAACAGGATCTTTCAGCATTACCTCGATCGCTTTGTGTTAGTCTTTATTGACGAAATCCTGATATACTCGGCATCAGAGGAGGAGCATGCCAGGAACATGAAAGTAGTTATGGATACACTCCAAGAGCACTATATTTATGGAAGGATATCTAAGTGACAATTCTGGATATGAGAAGTCCACTTCCTGGGGAACATTATCTAAGAGGCTGTAGTTGTGGTGGATCCAACGAAGATAGAGGTAGTGCTTTCTTGGGAGCAACCCAAGAGTGTGACCGAGGTGCAGAGTTTCCTAGGATTGGATGGGTACTCATAGATATTTACACCTAATGTATCCAGGGTAGCGACACCATTTTCAGTTTTGAAGAAGAAGGGGAAACCTTTATTTTGGAAAGATAAGCCCCAGTTGAGTTTTCCAGAGCTGAGGTAGAGGATGAAGAGTACCCCCATCTCGAGGCTACCAGAAGAGGGCTTTGGGTATGTAGTCTATGACGACAAATCAAGGAGTGAACTAGGTTGTGTAATGATGAAGGAGCGAGTAGTGATCATCTACATATCACTGAAGTTGAGTAAAAACTCGCATAACTACGCTACCCATGACTTGTAATTAGTAGGTGTGGTCTTTGCGCTGAAGAGGTGGAGACACTACTTGATGGGTGAACAATTTACTATTTAATCTAATCATAAGAGCCTCAGGTATATCTTCTCACAAAAGGACCTGAATCAGAGATAGTGGTGATGGATGGAGTTCATCGAGGACTATGGATTTGAGATAGTCTATACTCCTAGGAAGGGGAACATAGTAGCAGACACACACAGCAGGAGGTCTGACATAGAGTTGTTGAGTAAGGCGACAGAGTAGCTATCCACATTGGAGATAGACTTTATTGGTAGATATGGAGCCGAATACCTCTAGTATATGATTATCACTCCCCCACTTATTCAGCATATTTGGGAGGATCCTCTTGGGGACATTGACTTCAAGACCCGATCTGCTCAGATATCCTTAGGACAATCTTCTAAAGGATTTTCTAAAAGTGGGACGAACTTCGTTCTCTTCAGAGGATGCACCATGGTACCAGTGTCGCTATGAGAGGAGGTGTTGAGGGAGTTCCATAAATCCCTTTTAGCAGTACATCCTAGCATGATGAATATGTACAGGACCTCCTACGTCCGTACTGGTGGATAGGTATGAAGAAATAAAAAGAAAAGTTTGTATCCTGATGCCTCACTTGTCAACAAGTGATGACCGAGCATCAGGTGCCAATAGGATTATCTCATCTACTTGAGGTAACATAGTTGAAGTTTGATGTTATCTCCATGGACTTCATTATAGGGCTACCACGTACGTCCAGGGGCCACGATTCCATTTGGGTGATCATTTACTGATTCACCACGTCAGGTCACTTCCTACCCATCAAAGAGCAGGAATTATTAGAGGGCTTGGGACACCTCTACATGCAGAATATTTTGCGACTTCATGGGGTTCCATTGATGATCATATTAGATCGCAACACACGTTTTACATTCTGCTTGTGGAAGGGATTGATGGAGGTGTTAGGGACTCAGATACGCTTGAGCACCGCCTTTCACCCTTGAACAGATGGTCAGACGAAGTGGACCATACAGACACTCAAGGACATGCTTCATGTGTGTGTCCTCGATTTTTTCCATAGTTGGGAGGTCCACCTTCCCCAATTGGAGTTCTTATACAACAAAAGTTATCACTCCACCATTGTCATGGATCTATTTGATTCCTTGTATGGGTGACCATGCATATCACCTATATATTGGAAAGACCCAGGGAAGTCAGCACTTATGTTTCCAAAGTTGGTATTGGATACCACAGAGAAGGTGCATATCATCTAATAGTGGATGAAGACTGCATAGAGCTGGCATAATTCTTCTTTCCATAGGAGGTGGAGACCCATGGAGTTTGAGGAGGGAGACCATGTATTCCAATGGGTCTCACACTAACGAGGATTTCTGAGGTTTTTTTGGGGTGACAATATTTCTATGATGTTCATCGGACCCTTCCAGATCCTTAGCAGAGTAGGTGAAGTGGTGTACCACCCAAATATTCCCCCACAGATGAACCAGGTGCATAATGTTTTCCGTGTGTCACAGATGAGGAGGTACATGCATGATCCAACTCACATTATCCACTGTGGAGAGCTCGACATCAATGATGGGGCGACATTTGTGGAGTTCCCATTGGAGATAGAGGATCGACATGAGAAGGTCCTACCGAGAAGGTCGATCCGTTTGGTGTGGGATTGTTGGAAGCATGAAACTCTCCAGGAGATCACATGGGAGCAGGAGGCTCAAATACGTTCTTAATACCCCCATTTGTTCCCCTATTTTTGTTGCAGCTTTTAGAGACAAAAATCCCTATGTTGGGGATAATGTAGAGACCCAAAAATTCCATGTAATTGTTTTAAATTATTTGGGATTATTATGAGTCTGCAAAAAATAGAAGCGCTTGATTACGATGCCTGGTGTACCCATAACATAATTTTGATCATTTTGAAGGTACGTTCTGTAAACGTAAAAGAGTTGTTATCTATCTTTTGAACCGGTGATCGAAATTGAAATATGATGTCACCTTAGAATCCGCAGTGTCGAGATTCGCTTAAGGGAGCCTTGACTTCGACCACAGTAGGTCGGGAGAAAAATATTGTTTTTTAGAATTTTTAAAAAATAATAAAATAAAATGAAAATGTTTTTTTATTTATCTCCATTGGTTTAGAAGCGGTGGTGGGACCGCTGAGTTGTCAGTCCATTTAATGGATTGACATATTTTTTTGTAACCACTTTTGAGAGATGAGAGGTACATTAATTAACTTATTAATGAACCTCATTAAAGATACATTGAGTTAAAATATTATCCTCCATATATTTAAATGGAGATTGGGATGAGGTTTTTTGACATGGCTTCATCACGTGAGGAACCTCTGGTGAAGTACCGTGACGTCTTCCACCAACATGGAACAGAAGTTTGGATGCTGTTGGAGGGATCAATCTGGGATCGAAGAACGTCGTCGACTTCAACAAATGAGGAATCCTTAGTCTCCACAACCGAAGCCTCATCCAACGGTTCATGAGGTAGAGGGTTTATTATTTAAGTTTATATTTTATGAATTAAATTTCTACCACTTGTTAAGATGTTAACGCGGTGGGCACATGGCAAAAAAACAAGGCCCATACCCTCTGCCGCTAAGTTCTTGTTGTGTTTTTCGAGGGAAGAATCTAAAAAATTGAAAGAACCATGAATCTAGGAGCCTCTCATGGACGACAATATCATGGGAGGATCGTAGGCGTGAGGGAAAGTGAAAACGGACCACCAGAGCTCACCCAGTGGCCCACGGAAGATCCACCGACGTCGCACTAGAGACTGGTGCTAGGGGAAATGGTGGCATCTACTACTCACCGACCGTGGAAGGGGTCGGCGCCATGAAGGACCCAAAGCGGCGGCCCTAACTCGGACGACCACATTGGTGAGGCAGCGTGTCGTCGCACACCATAGTGTAGTGGTCGTGTCATCGAAGCCATGATGGAGGGGGGGGGGGGCACCCTGAGGGTCTTGCGGACCACGTGGTGCCACTGATTAAAGAGTGGAATTCCTCTTTGAGTCGTTAGGGGAGCTGGGCGGCCACCCGGTAGGTGAGACACACCCAACTAGTGGGCTAGGATGGTTGCAATCCAACGGGCCAGTTCGGGCAGGGTCAGGCCGGACTCAAATCAGTTTGGGTCGAGCCAAACTGGGTCGGTCTGACCCGGTCAGACCAGACCTATACCCCTCTTGGGCCTAGAAATGCTTAAAACGCTGTATCTTGCGAACCAGACATTTGTTTAACAAACCGTCTATGGAGATAATATCCTTGGAGTGAGAAGTTACTTTTGAGATACTCCACCTGAGTTTTGGAGAAAGGTGGAGTATGTTAGTGTTGGTTCATAACCGAATCCAACTGGGCCCTCAACACTAAAATGCCAATAACACACACACACCGGGAGCCTGGTTGATGCACCGTCTGTTGCATTGAAAACATTACAACATGGTAGTCTATTGGGTTACTCCTTGTGGAAATTCATTGCAGTTGAGGCAAACATAAAATCCAGAGGAGAAGATACTACAGAACTCAGGTGCACTGGGAGTGGAGAATTCTATGGCTAGCTTTCATCTTCATAGCGACCATATGTGGATCAGAATCTAGCGATCATTTGTTGATCAACATCATAACAACCCTGTGTAGACTATAATTCATAGAGACCTTATGTGGATCTGCATCTTAAGGACCCTTTTTGGATCATCATCTTAGTGAACCTATGTTTATAAACATCTTAGCCACCCTATGTGGATCAGCAACTAGTGACCATGGGTAGATCAACATAAAAGTTGAACTATGTGGATCATCATTCTAAAGACCCTATGTGGTTCAGTAGTGGGAAACCCAATGAGGACCAGACTTAGAGCAGCCCATCATGGATTAGTGTTATACGACCCTATGTGGATCGAAAATGGAATAACTCCCTCATGGTTCAGTTGTGGAAACTTATAGAACAAATGATATAGCTCTAGGATAATCATCTTTATTCTTGAACTACGAGTTGTTTACCTTGTTTGAGATTATTCTTTTTCTTTGTGCTTTTTGATTGAGATAATGATTTTTGGTTTTCCATAGTGGAATTTTGAGAGATCTTCATGGGTCTTGGGGTCCCTACTAGTTATTTATATACTCAACCCTGCACGGGCTTCGCCTGCACATTGTTGTGTCTTTTTTAGACGACAAGCATCCTTGATAGAGACTCAGGGAGCTAGGACCTGATGGTGGACGAAAGTGATGGTTGATGCGGGGAGAAATGGAGATGATATGTACATACCCTTCAGGTAGGATCTTTGGTGGATGATCTCAATAGTTGTTTCCTATTTTCAGTTGTAGTTATATCTTTTCAATTTGGCTTTTATTCTGACCCCTTTAATTTAAGTACCCACTTATACTAATATAGTTTTACTTATTCGTTGTATCTTTTTGTGATCTTTGACTATGTGTTTGTACAGGTTTAAAGGCAATTCCATTTCATTATAGGGATACACATTTCCAGTGCTAGTCGCTAACCCATGGCCTATGGATGGAGGGCTAGGGATAATCACAGCACAGGCCCCAGGGGACTAGTCATGAAAAATAAATACCTTTCATTTGTCTATGGTTATTCATTACCATTTTTATGTATCCTTACCATTTTACCAATCTTGGATACTGAAGTGTTTTAGAAAATGTTATCTAGAAAACCCAAAATTATATCTCTCTTTAGTTAGAGAACCATCTATTTTATAAAAACCATGTTTTATTAAAATGTCTTCAAAAAGGTTTCTAAAAAGATTTAGTAAGGAAATTTTTACCCTTTTTGTCTTTTACAAACGTTTCAAAGGAATCTTATTTTCTATTTTCTAATGAGGCATTTTCAATCCTTTGAATATTAAAAAGTAATATTCTTCTTACCTTGTACGGCATGTACAAATTCATTTGCCGTCATTTCATTGAAGCCTCCTTCTCAATGTTTGAAAAAAAGTATTTTAAATTAATAATATTTTCAATAGAAAGGGATATATTCCTCAGAAATATTTTTAGGAGATATTCTTTTATTTCATTAACAACAAAACCCTTTATTTTACACTAGTTTGGGGTATGTTGGATTGATTCCATCCTTATTCTTCCTCTAAATGGTTTATAAATAAATTTCCCAAGGATAGTTTCACATTAACTTCCTTGATATATTTGTTAATCCCTTTGAATTTTTAAATATTTTATGATCATTTAACATTGAATTTTCCCTAAATTTTCTATTTCATTTATCATGGATATTGCTATTGCCTAATTCGTATACAATTTTATATATGGTGTATACTTCAAACATTGTTTTATTAATCTGCACCTTTTACTCCATATAGGTATTAGATAAGGAAAATTTTTAAATCTATTATTTGATAAATGAGGAATGTTTTTGACTAGTATGACATGGGCATGACCAAGTTATAGATAACCCCCTGATGGATTAGTAGTCTCATGGGATGAGTCATTTGACTATCATCCTTAGATGGATTTTTACCCTACAATTCTTAAACTATATTGTGAAAGGTCTTGACTGTAAAGGCACCATGTGCCTAGGAAACATGGCGTCTAATAATTAATCATTTCCTTTTTTATATTCTAATAATATTAATCCATGAGATTTTGTGTCAAAATATATATGGATGCATTTCATTGTCCATTCATTGAATAAATGGGATGAGTTTTAGTTTCATAACCTTCCATGTTGATATTGCATTATCTAGTTGTTTGAATGACTTGTGCTTCCAGTTATTACCTTTCCATATTTCTTATGTACATCCATTCAGTTTATTGATTACATGGCCTATGTGTTTAGTTATTCACCTTTACATATTGACTATTCTTATTGATTCATTATTTCATCTGCTATATTTTATCATTACTATGAATTTAATCTCACCCTTATTATTTTTCTTTTTTCAGGAATCCTTGAAGATTAATACGAAATATATGCATGGATTTACTTTATGGACTAGAGTTATCCTCAATGTTACTTATTTTGAAAGAAGGAATAAAAATTATTTTGTAATCAATGTATTCATTTGTAATAAAATACTCATTTTTGTATCTAGTTTACCAAGATAGCTAAACAGATATTTCCTTTGGGGCTTGCTTCCTTGTAACCATGACAATGTATTTAGTAGTAGACAATGACTCTAAGCTATCTCGGGATGTGCCTCTACAATTGGTATTAAATGAAGATTAGTAGAAAACTTGGGATCTAGATTTAGGAAAATGTAGGTTAGAGAACATAACCCTAAGGTATAATTTGAGGTTAATTATTGATTGAAACCCTAGAATTTTGGTAAAGTATATAATACGTGGGTCTTTCTAACGATACATACATTTTTGGACACTACATGTGGATGTTGTTCTAGCACATTTATACCTAGGATTAACAACTCTCTAAAGGTGTTTCGGGCTTAAGGGGTAACCTGGTACATGACAACGAGCCCTACTGCGCACTTAGTTTGACATTCCCAGGTGATATGAAAAGGATAATCCACTTTTATTTACAAACCATTATGAAAGATTTGGATATATAATAAGTATCATAGGTTAAACAAAAAGACATTTCTATTAAAGATAATATACAATGATTTATAAATCCAATTAATTATATTATAGATAAACCCTAGCATGAGGAAGGGCCTGTGTGGAAATAAAATGGATGGGGTATTTATGTACTGGGGTTATATTGAAAACCTTATTTAAAATGCTATTTAGTGATATACATAATTTCAAGTATGTCCATCATATATATTTTGGAAATTATATTAATATAATTTTAGAAAAGGACAACTTATACTCTGGGTGACAATCAATCAAATTTGGAAAGGCTACATGACTTAAAACCATGACCAAAAGATGATAAGGTTTTCACACCAACCACTTAACTATGCAATTTCCTTGCTAATTTTTTTAGTTTTTAGTTAAATAATTAAACTTAAAAATATTACTAATGAACCAGTAGTAAATTTTTTGATAATAAGTAATTAACTGATTAACAATATTTATTTTTGGAGATAGTTAAAGAAATATAGTTATACTTTTCACTCTTTTATAGGTCTTAGGATCTTATAAATTTTTGTTTTAATGCTTCATGCGCGTAAAAATATTGTTGTTGGAAATTAATTTTTGGGAGTAAATGGTTGAATTATAATTTGATCAATGCATAACTAAAAGTTAGGATTGTTCATATAATGTTGAAACCTATCATGTAAGAATATTTTTATATATTATTGGTCAGTAAAATAATTACCCAACATTAAGAAAATAAATTTAAAATAAAAATGTTGTCCTTATACCTAAATTTATGTTAAACCGATGGCTTTCTAAATCTTTAATGTTTTATGTATTTGAGGCCCTCCAAATTCCATTGATCATTCAATTCATTGTGATCTATGAACTCATTAAATCCATATAAATATTTACATGTTCCCTCTAAGTATGTAACTCTACTTTCCCCTGATTTTCTCCTACTGAGAGACCTAGTTTCACGATATTCCACGTGACATTGAAACTTTAAATTCACTTTTTTATTGAAGATTACTTATGAACCATTCTTATGATGTGGGATTTCAAATATAGAATATATCAAACTATATATCACCATGATAGATTTTAAATTGCAAGGAAGATATTTAAATAAGGTGGGGGAGAATGTGATGCCCTGAAAACTCTATGTAAGAACCTTGTGTTCAATATCATGTATGACACACAACTATAAGAGTGTAAGGTAATACAATATCCATATACTTTATAATATATTTACTCTTTAAAATATATAATATATGCCCCAATGCATGAAACACTGAGTTAGTTTTTAATGAAAATAACACTCAATTAGAATACATCATACACAACAATGATATTCCTCTATATCTTGAGTTACATGCAAAATCAACCTTCTTCGATGGCTTGTGCTATACGCAATATTGAGTCTTACTGAGAAACAGTCTATAATTAAAACATTATTATTTAATATAATAAGATATAATCTAGAATATATGAATAGTATTAACTAAATTATGAAAATATATGTTTTAGACAACAAAATCATTAGTTAAAAATTAATTATAAATTAATATAAGAACTAATTGAATATTAAAAGAATATTTTTTTTGAGAGAACTATTTTTATGATCTCAAAGCAGTTTTACCATAATAGATTAAATTAATTGCAATTAATGATTGATATTAATGTATTAAATATTTTTCCATATTTAATAAATTATTTTTTATATTCATTCAATAGATTTTGTAAGAATAATATAAGATCAAACCCAATATTTCATGTAAAAACTTATATTTTTATTAAGGCATTTTTTCCGCCTTTCAATGTAGAACCTATTTTAAATCTTAATTTTGAAAATTTTAAAAATTGAATTTGATAAAATATACATCATTTTCTAATTCATAATTTCAATATTATCTTTTGCGTAATTGTTTTTTATTTTTTCAAGAAAAATCATTTTTAGTGAATAGTGAAAAATACTGTGTTTTAGTTTAAAACTACCTCTTTGTTTAAATAATTATTAATGCTAGATTATATTATAAATATGGTTTCAAAATAAAATTAGAACATTTATATATATAGTAATATAATTGAGTTCATTACAATCAATATAAATATTAATTGAATATAAAAACATAACAATCTTATGAACATATTTCTACTAAAACTAGTTAATCTGTATGTCTGCGAGATTAAAAATAATCCAAAATATTCCACTTCTGTGATTTTAATTTTAAAAATACAAGATATAACATTTTAATCAATAAATTGTTTTTTCCACTAGTATTAACTTAATTTTTTACAAAATGATTTGTAAAAAGGATAAAAAGTAATTACAGTGGTTAAGGTGCAATTAGGCTTAAAATGAACTAAAACCCTATGTTTAAGGGCCCAAATGAAAAATAATATTATCCAACACCCATTTGGTGGAAATATTTTGGCTATTTACCTTATATTCATGAGTTTTGGTGGTTTTATATGTATTAGGTTATTTAATAACATGGGTACACAAAAGTTTTTTTTCAGGAATACTATGTGAGTCCTTTTCCTTCCCTATAAAAGGCCACCACCTCTACCCATTCCTCACACCTATCAAGACTCTTAATATTGAAAAATAACTGACAATATAGTCTCCCATAATACCTCCCTTATACCTTGAATCCTCCATTTTGGAAGAATACCTTTAATGGATTCCTTTTAGTTTAAACCAAAATAAGTTTCCCGATTAAAAGGTAACATATTTTCTCAATCTATCTAGTTTCATTTCAATTCTCCAAACCCTAAAATATTCTTATTCTTTTATTTTGTTTCTAAAAAACATAATACTCAATATAGTATTATGATCTAATGTTTATGATTTTAACTAAACTTACACACACCACTGTCTAATGGGTAACGAACATAATGTTTATGTGTACAGAAAACCACAGCCTCACGAAATGATGATTATTAAAATTTTCACTAACGCCTCTCATGATGGACATTATGATAGAAAATATATTTATATATGATATATATGTCATTTATGATGTCTCATTATTCTTTAATTTTTAGTTAGAACATAACTTTATGCTATCCAAGTCGTGCAAATATGATAATATCGGTTGAGGAAGTGTGGACTACTATCCCCTCAAAGTGATTAATTCAATAATTCCATAAAATGAATGAAGAAAGGATGTTTTTAATAAATATATATAACATATATATTATAATTTAATTATGATATAAATATGTGTCATTTATTTTTAATTTTTAAAATACAATAATGAAATGAAAGTAGCATTCATGCGTACGTATGACCTACCGTCTCCATGAACGATGCACTGCATGTCAAATATCCAAATATTATGAACCATCATAAATTAATATTTACATAATATAAAAGATAATTTAGTAATATTTTTCATTATTTAGAAGATGTGAGATTTATATCATATTCACTACATACTTGTTTTATGAGCTATAAATACTGAAAATTATGATATATTATATCTTTATTTACCTTTATTTAATGATTTTAAACCTTTAAATTTATGTTAAACTTTCATGGAACCCTTGACTCAAAATCAACTTAAGTATTAAGGGATTCATGTATCATTTTCCTTCTGTGAGGAATAGTTAATTGTTGTGAAACTAATTTCATATATATGTTGTTCTTACTACAACATTGAACTATAATATCATTAATTAAATCATATTCATGATATTTAAATGTTTTATTTAGGGATTATTACTTACGGGTTTTCTAATCCATTTTTTACTTTATTAGTAATGGATTTTTGTCTCAATTTAAATTCCTTTCATGCTTAATTGTCATTATGCACCTAGTTTCTTTTACATGGTGTATGTACTGACCTTTACATAATATATCATTATTATAATTACTGTAATTATATTATAAAAATTAATATAATGGTATTCTTTCATAATGATTATGTTTTAAAATATTTCAATGTGGTATAGGAAACTTTGGGATGCTTATAGATTATTTTCCTCGATAATAACATTAATGATATTTAAATGGTACTTGCATTCGAGTAAATCATATAATTGTTTTAAATATATACCTTTAATTCTACTCTATTTAATTCATGACCATTTTCAAGTATTATTACCATTTTCTACTCTTTGTTACTCAAGTGTTTTAGAATATGTTTTTCAAAAAACTCAAATTTATATATCTATTTAGTCGAAGAACCTACATTATTTTAAAAACAATGTTTTATTAAATTTTTTTCAAAATTTTTTTTAAAATTATTTGGTAAATAAATATTTATCCCCGTTTTTTACCAATGTTTCAAGAGAATCTTCTTGTCTCTTTCCCATTGAGGCATTTTCTATCCTTTTTCCCTACAAAAGGAATATTCTTTTAATCTCGTACACATATGAAAATTCATTTGAAATAATTTATTTGAATCCTCCCTATCAATGTTGAAAAAAGGATTTTTAATTAAAAATATTTTTAAAATCGAATGATATTTTCCTCATTAATATTTTTTAAATATATTCGTTTATTTCATAAAAAAACACTTTATTTTACTCTACTTAGGTGTATGTTGTATTAATACAATCCTTATTATTCCTCTAGATCGTTTATGATTTATTTGGACAAGCATAATATAAAAATTAACTCCATTGATCTATTTTTTAGTCCCCTTGAAATATTAAATATCTTATCATCATTGAACATTTAATTTCCCCTAAATTATCCATTCCATTTATCATTGATATTACTTTTTCCTAAACTATATACCATTTTAAATACAATTTATACTTTGAACATTGGTTGATTAATCAATATATTCTACTCTATATGGATATTAGATAAGGAACATTGTTAAATTAATTATTTGATAAATGAAGAATTTTTGGGACTGGTATGACATGGGCATGTCCTGGTTATAGATACCCCCTTGATAAATCGGTAGTCTCATGGGATGAATTATTTTTTAGCCACCATAGATGGGTTTTTTACCCTACATTTTCTAAACTATCTCATGAAAGGTCTTGATGGTAAAGGTACCATGTACCTAGGAAACATGGAATCCAATAATTAAGCATTTCATTCACTTATATTCTAATATAATTCATCCATGAGATTTTGTGTCGACATATCAATGGATGCATTTCATTTTCAGGATTCATTTATTATTCATCCATGGGATAATGCATCGACATATCTATAGATACAGTTAATTTTCATTTCATTGAATAAATTACATGTTTTTCAGTTTCCTAACAATCCATATTGGTATGGACTTATCTAGTTATTTGAATGGAAAGTGATTATAGTTATTACATTTACATATTGATTACGTACTACCATTTGGTTTATTGAATACATAGTATGTGAATTTAGTTATTCACCTCTACATATTGACTATTCTAATTGATTCATTGTTTATTTATATATATTTTACTATTACTGAGAATTTGAGCACACCATTATTATTTTTATTTCAATAGGAAACCATGAATCTTATTATGAAAGATATTCATGGATTTACATGTGGATTAGAGTGTTCCTCAATGTTACTTATTTAGAATAAAGAAAAAATATGTTGTAATCAATGTATTATTTTGTAATAAAATACTCATTTTTGTATCTGGTTTACCAAGAATACTAAACTGATCTATCCTTCAGGGATTGATTCCTTGTAATCATGGTAATGTACTTAGTAACAGACACCAGATCTCAGCTATCTGGGGCTTGGTCGCTACACCTAATCATATATTTCAAAAAATAAGAAAATAATTTCCCCAAAAAATAGAATCACTATAAAAAACCCAAAAAAACATATATACTTCTAAAATTTAACTCAATATCTATTCCTGAAATAAAATCCTATTTGGTAAAATAATACATATTTTACTTTAATCATATAATTCTCCCAATATAGTTAAAATATTCCAAAAGTAAATTTAATCACTTAGTCACCAAACAAATTCTCAATATCATGGTTATCAAAATATATATTCTAGTAATATGATAACCCCTTTATTCCCATAAACCATAATTACCTCATTATCAAAGAATGTATTAACAGTAAATGTTATTTATTTATTTCAACATACATCCTCAATAATATTCTTCTAGAATAACTTCACATGAAACCACATGTTCAAACTATGAGTTACATATACCTCAATGATATATTAAAAACCAATACACATCCCATAAATGTCATTACCATATTAAAATCCCCTAAATTAAAACCTATAAGGGGTATTTATGACTTTAAACTTACGATCGTACTTAAACTTATGAATTCGTAAGGGTTTCTTTAACAGTTAAATTATTGTCATTTGATAATTTTTCTCAATATCTAAAGCTATTAAAACCCTTCCCTGATACCAATTAGTACAACTCAAGTCCCATACACCCAAATGTAGTGTCCAAACATATTATTTACATACTTTCTTGATACCATCTGAAATGATCCACTTTTAACCATGCATAAATATAAAATCAATATCCAATAAAAAGATAGTAACAAAGACTAGAACATCTATGTGTAGAGTTTCAGATATTTAAGAAAAAACCTTATTGTAACCAAACCAATGTATTTCTCATCAAATTAGAATTTTTACCACTATAAACATTTTTTGTTGTTCTATTATAAGGTATCATAACCCCCAAATAATTATTCACACATGATACCCTTTTAGATTCACCTTACATAATATCATTTTTTATAACCCTGGAAAATTGAAACATAATAAAGGGTGAGACAGAATTCCTAATAATTACAAACAAAATATAAAAAAATTGATGGTCAAATGTTATCACAAGATAATCATAAAGAAATGATAGTATATTCAAATTGCATGAGGTTAACATACGATAATTCATTCCCAATAAAACATGCATCGTAAATCACAAGTCATGGAATAAATATTAAATATAATTTCATATTAATATTAGTAAAAAACATGAACCATGTAGAGTCAATATTGTTAAAAGGAGCCATTAAATATCACATAAATCATAGGGAATCCATGTTGTTCTATCGGGACAATATAATTTCATCATGGAATCAGATAAACCATATAATTAATAAATTATATTAGGAGTGACACTTATCCAGTTTAACCTTTTATATCTTTTGAGTTATATTAAGTAAACCTTTCCCTCTCCTAGGAGTAACTTATATCCAGTTAACTTATACACATTAAACAATACATTAGAGAGTCATATCAGGATCAAAAGTAATCATGAGATATATCTAGTTCACAGATCCTTATTAGAAATTTTTAAGGACCATAATATGAATAATGTACAAAGATCTTTAATTTCATCATAAAAATCATAAAATCAATAATCATTCCCTTTATAATTTGATTAACCCATATAAAAGAAATGAGTTTCATATAGATTTTATCCTAACTCAATTTACCCTTGGGAAAGCAATGAGTTTTATATAACAGTTATTAGAAAACATCTTCATTATAAATAAAGATAAATAACATGGATGTTATTATAATATCATATCCAAAGAAAGGAAAGAGAGTCCTTAAATAATGTTGACATATATAAAAAATACCTTTAATTGAGCATTTGAATATTTATTTGGAAATAGTGAAAGTATAATTTTATTTATATAAAATTTACCAGAATATTAAGAAAAATATTTTCCTTTAAAATAAACATGGAATGTTTTATATAAATATTAAAAGAAAATAATAGTCATGTCGGTGGGAAACTTTGTTCATGTGCTATACATTAAAAGATAACATTTTTTACCAGTTTTTTAAAAATGTAAAAGTGAGTTGTATAATGTTTTTTTGAAAAGAATAATTTTAATTATTTGTAAATAAATTAATTTTTTTTTTAAAATGAATATTTTTCAAAAAATTTTGTATATAAAAAAAATTCATATATCACATTTTGAAGATGATGGACATGGAAGAGAATGATTCCTGATAAAAAAGAATTTATCCAAGCTTTTATTATAAAAATCTCAATCATTTTAAGTATAAAAGGAAGGAAAATAGTTATTATACTTGAAAATATATAACTAAATAGTGGATAAGAATATATATGGAATTTAATTAATAAGGGCCATATAATTTCCTTTAATTTAAATTTAACATAGATCCCGAAAGGAAATGAAATTGTAACATAAACCCTTACCTCTTTGGTAACTTTTGAATCAAAACCCCATGAAGGAAATCTATTCAAAAAAAACATTAAATACAATTAATATAAATGTATTCATGATATAATATATCAAAGTATAATCATATACTCAATATAAAAACAGATATATGAAAACACGAAACATGTTTCAATGACAAAATATTGAGGCAAAGAACCATTTTAACTCTAGTAATCTATGAATCAAAACATAATGAAATATTGAAAATTAAATATATTTGTAAATTCCAATAATATTAATTAAATAATCATAAAATAAATTAATATTTAGTGTATAAACCACAAAAATGAAACAAGTAGTGAATATGATGTATGTCTTAGGAAAATTAAAGTGTGACGAGAAACCCTTACATCATGTCTCAGATATATTCATAAATGATATTAAACTCATATATAATAAATTTATATTTATTATAATTATATACAATAATAATATTCATACTTATAATAAGATATATTATTCTCTTATAACATCCTTTCACCCATTGTTAAATTGTTCTTCATTAAAATCGAATTTTTGGTGTTATCTATTCTATTTTTAGGAATGTTTTCGAACAGTAGTTATGATCGTTACACCGTGATCAAAGATTCATAATATATAGAATCTTTATCATGTAAAATTTATCATATTTATTCATTATATATGATATTATAACCAGTAATGTATGCTGGTGTGGTGAAATAAATTGCATTACTTCATAGAGATAGTAGTACATACATACACATGAGTTATGATTCCAATTTTCATTAGATGGACCAAAATAATTTTAAATTAAAATTAAAATTTATAGAATTATAATTATATCATATATAATTTTTATATACATCCTTATTACCACCAATAAAAATAATAAATGGAAAACAAATCACATCACATCTTGGTGGTGGAAGTACCCATATAAACACGAGTGACGTTATCATCTTACACCAGATGGTTAGAAGGTATATACTATTTTATCTTTAAAAATTAAAAATAATATATAATAATCAAATACATCTATATAAAAATCCATTAAAGGGAGTGATTAAAACTAAAATATACCGGCCAGGATGACGGTAGTCCCTATATACGCACAACAATATTATCTTTTTCGATTAGGTTGATTGATAAGTAGATAATATTTATTAATTAATATAATAAAATTTAATTAATAAAATTTTACTAATTTAAATATTTTAATATGGTTAATTTATATTTGGATAAGTTGGAAGAATAAATAAACCTAAAAGGATTCGGTAAATATGATTACCACCTCTTTGAGAAACCCCCTTTGGATATCTTCTTATGGACCCTTGGGTTGGTATTTTATGAATACCATCACTTATATAGAGTTTCTATAGAATATTAAAATATTTTCAGGTATTTATTAGTTTATATATGTTTCTCAATAAGGTGTGTAAAATATTGTAGATAACGTTCCGTATTATAATTGAGGTGGGTAAAAATCCAGTTAGTATAGGAAATTATAATATATATAATATGCATCTAGCTCTTTTAAAATGAATCAAAATTTAGGTATATTTAATTATAACAGTTATAAGGTATAAGTAAATTTATCTAGTAATATTTATACAAGGGTAAGTTTCATTTTGAACCTTATCTATTTGTTTAATGCCTTTATTAACCCTTTTAATCATAATAGTGGTAACAAAACATTCAATCTGTAGGTTCATGAATGCAATTTAAAAATTAAAATTTAGAAAGAAATGGATATTTATGCTATACTACATAATATAACATACACTTGATTTAATATAAAATTTTTATATAATTTTATAATGAATTAAAAATAAAATTTAACATTAAATACCAATTAAGTCATTTTTGGGGCTATTCAAAAAATTTGAATTTAAATGCATCCATATAATAATTTAATTTTAATATAAATAATTAAACATTAAATAATCATTTATAAATATTAATTAAATATATATAATTCCATAATTCATGAAAATAATATTACTTTTAATGTTTTTAAAATAATTTACTTGTTTTTTCTACAATTTTCACAAGTGTTCCGTTAACGTTGTGTAAACGTTCTAGTTAAATATACCTTAAAATTTTAAAAATAAATGAAATCATTAATATAGTTTATTATTAATCAAATTTAATACCTATATTCATCTATATATAATTTGTATCTTTATTTATATTGTGAAAATATAATAAGTGAGAGAGAGGGACATTTTATAATTATCATTTACATAAAATATTATAAAGGTTATAATCAAAGGAAAATGGGAAAACAATTCCATATGTTCAAATTAAGGATTATTTTGGTCCAAATAAAATCTTAAAATTATATAAAGGAATGTTTTTTTTGTTTTTTAGACCTTATCCCACATTATTATTCTTGTTTAATTCATTTTTCACTTTACTATGGTGATAAAAGTTTTCCTTGGTTACTATTGGTTATGATTAAAAATGAGATCAACATTATTTCATAATTTTAATATAATGATTCCAAATATGGAATCTATTCTCTATGATTTAATTTCTATAATTGGAAAAAATTAATTTCAATAATGTTTGTGAAACAAAAAAAAACTATTTTTAGAAAAGTACCTCTTTTATTCACAAAAAAATAATTTATACCAAATTAATATATAATGTTGATTCCAAATTAATTAATTGGGATATTTTTGAAAAGGGGAGTGGTGTTACTTTAAAATAATTTCAAAATATATTGAAAAATTGTAAGAAATTTTAAAAAGTTGACAATTTTTTATAAAAAATGGTATATTTCCATATTAACCCAAAAAATAATATTTGTACAAAAATCCAAAAAAATAACCTTTAGCTATATTTGATATGATAATATAATAAATTTTGACCATGTTATAAAATATAATTCATACAATTCATTAATTTATCTTTTAAATGATAATAAAAAAATATAACAAAAACTTGTATTTATAGAAAACACCTCTTTTTATAATTTTAAGGGATTTAATCCCTATTTGATTTAATTATTATTATTCAAAAGGGGGTACTTATTTCCTTGTAACTAATAAATAATTTTTTTAAGAAAATGTTTTCAATCTATATTTCATAATATGGTTACTCCAAATCATACTTTCCAAACTAATTGCTTGGGTATAACAGTAATATTTAAATAATAATATTTCTATAGTATATCATGGTTTTCATAAAATCGGTGTTCTGTGAAGGACACACCATTGAACATAGTATAAATTTTAATGGAAACAAAACTAAAATATTGGAATACTACACCCCTAGGCCAGGTGGTATGACACTTGTTCCACATAGAGTCTGCCTCTAATAGGCCAAGGGATGGTGACCCGGACCAAGTGGTCATATCATTAACTATGGGACACGTTCGACTATATTAACCTATAATGAACACATATATATAATACATAAAGTAAATAGAAACACCATAAGAATGTATTTATATATATTTATATATATAAACAACTAACAGTATACAATACAAGCATGAGACATCAAAATCAAGAACAATGTCACATCGATAAATATGAAATGCCTAACAAGTCTATAAATATGATAGCCATAAGACCCTAAAAAGAACCTTATACCTTCCTATACTTTTGGGTTGATATATAGTATCAATTTTCATCACCACTATCACAAACTACCAATCTCCACCTCACTTTATAGATATTTAATAGGGTCCATCACCAAACAAGACAGACGAGTTACATTTCCACTTAGTCCTTTTTTAAACAGAGTATCATCTACCTAGAAAAATAACTCATGGTAATAAAGTCATGTATGGGTGAGAATAAAAATACAATACAAGATTTTGCAACACCATAATGGATAGATAATACGAAACTCAAATTGAACTCTGACATCAGGAAGAAACCAAAAGGATTTCAAGGAATGAGCTATGTATTCTCTAAAATAAGAATTATATGGGACTTAGAGAATACCGATAATTCTCATTCATAATCCTCAAGGGTCATATTTCATTAGAATCTATGGATTCTAAAATTATAAAAAATACCTCAATTTTGGATGTTTATAGCCCTACTATACATTGTATCTTGATGGAAACCAAAAGTTTCTGGAGGAGTTACATGTCTTAGAGTATTCAATGCACTCCAACATTCTTCTACACCACCATTATAATCTATTAAGGTGGAGCTTCACCTCACTAAAGTGTGCATTAATTTCTAGGGAGTTCCCCACTTTATTATCTCCCATTACCATATCACCTTTATAAGAATCTATAAGGTGACTTGGATTAAGAACATTGATAAATTTCAGTCAATAGAGTACTAACCCATGCATTAATAACTACCTAACTACGAGAAAACCAACATACCCTCAAAAACATATAATAGGGGACTTGTGCCTCACTTATGTATATGTTGTAGTTGAGGGGGTAATGATCACTAATGAAGGACCCACTCCCCATCAATATATGTAATTTATATTGGGTACTAATGAATTCTATGGAAAGAGGACATGCACCCCATCTATGTGGGGGGGGGGGGGTTTACATAACTCTTTATGTTCTGTGTGGGGTACCCACCCCTCATCGATGTAAAGGGAGTACCAACCCTATTCACAATCTAGATGAACGACACCCCAAGTAGGCTAAGGAGTACCAAAATCTTGGATGAAAATTGTAGAATCATTCCCCATCTTTAGAACATGACCATGGGAGT
The DNA here is from genome assembly GCA_963277665.1 of Viscum album. Classification (NCBI taxonomy): domain Eukaryota; kingdom Viridiplantae; phylum Streptophyta; class Magnoliopsida; order Santalales; family Viscaceae; genus Viscum; species Viscum album. The sequence goes on along the minus strand of OY728139.1, from coordinate 1,516,663,373 downwards.
ATCACACCTCCTGAATTCTTTGATCATCACACCCAATCCTAGTCATCATTTATACAGACCTAAGAGGACTAAATTGAATATATCACATAACCTATCACCTCATATACCAAATATAAGTGCACCGATTTATTTTATGTGGAAAATAAAGCACCACCACATTGAATCACTTTCAATACACCATCCCAGTTTGACCATGTTGTCTATGCCATGATTGAAAATACTAAAGTGGTTCTGAGGGTTTTACCACTTTCTCTACCACCCATATGACTCCTTGTTTATAGGTCATCATAGCATGAAACCCTCTTTAACATCATGGCCTATAATCTTTCACCCCAAACTTGATGTCATGGAATCAAGTCCCACATCACGATCATACATAAGAATAAATCATTATACAGGATAACCCATAAATATAATATTAGACATAGTCATTTTCATCACTCAAGAACATCATTCTATGGAACCCCTCTACCAAGACATGACATATAGTCCTACAAACTATATATATATCCATCATCCCCCAAAATGTGGTCATTTTCCAATATACCTAATCATTAAATGAATTCATGTATCACAATATGCCAGCCTACGTACATAACACCATGAATCACCTCATCTTTATCTTCCTTTCCTATAATCAAACCCAGAACACTACCAAAAGACAATGAATCAATAAAGTGACTCTATCAGTTGAATTCTTGATATTAATTGTTTGAAAAAAATTAAAAATTGATTGGTTCATATCCCTAATTCTGATAATATAATAGTAAATTAACGAACATCATCCCCATGACTTCTAATGACCCACCATAATCCATTATCAGTATTGAATGTCCCAATCACCATTATAATGTTCAAATAAAATCAATATAATCATGTATCCCAATCATTAATCCACCCAAATGAAGAAAAAGAAAACCCCAAACTATGGAAAAATCAAATGGAGAATGCACAAAGAAATGGTAGATAAATGGTGGAGAATAATTGCTAATGGCCAATGTAAGGATCCAAAAACTAGTCATTGGGAATGGAATCACCAATGATGAAGATAGATAAGGACGTAATAAATAACCTTGGGTCACTATAAGGATCCAACCTTAAAAGTTACATAATCTTGAGTTAAGTCAAGAATTTACATTTATTCACATTAAAGATCATATAATGTTAAGATAGTTAGAGAATTAGCCCATATCTCATTCTTAAAAACTCAAATACTATAAAGTAAACACTTCTACTCACTATCCAGGTTTCCACAATAAAAAAAATTTAACAAGAAACATGGTTTCGTTTCATGTTTAATCATCAAAATATTTCTCGTGATCACATCCTTGTCTATATTCTCCCTTAAATCCTATAAAAAATCATTTTAAAACATGGGATAAGAACAAAAAAGATGAGTAATAAACATTATGAAAGAAAGATATTATCCTTGAGAAAACATGTAAATCATGAATACTTTTATCATAATGTAATATTTTTGACCTTAAAGAAGTAGTAAATAATCATCACTGAATTTAAGATCAATGATTTCCATTTTTGTAGTCAAATGATTACCATAAAATCCATAGAAATCACAAATATTATATAAGTGTAACTTGGGACATAATCGTAATTTAATGAAAAAACCATGCAGTCGACATCCATTCATGTCACTCTTATAAATGGAATAGCTATATGGCTGACTTGAAACCCCAATGCATTTGAGGTTATAACATAATCACCCGTCCTTAGTGTATCACAGAACCAACCATATTTGTTTTGTTGTGTTTCAACCCATTAAATGTCTATGTACGATTATACAATCAAAACACATAAACTATTACAATTATTAACATTTCAATCAAAATTTTATTTGAAATCAAAAGAAATCATTTCATGATATTGAAATAATCATTCCATTTTCACAAGACCCAAGATCAAATTCGGGGGGGGGGGGAGTAATATTTCTAGGGTACTGTAGTAGTACTATAGTAGGTACTATATCATGTAATGTTTGGTACTATAGTAGTTATAACTATTCACAATTGGGACACTAGTTTGGTCCTGGAGTCCCTTTGTCCTTCAGGCCACCCATGCCTTCGGGTCAGTAAAGATTTTGGGCCACCATAATGCCTTCAAGTAACCTCAAATCCTTCCGGCCACATGACATGCAGACACAAACCAGATGGATTCTAAAATAAAAAATCTCCATAGGATGATTCAGATTAAGGTACATTCACAATAGCGGAGCTATCATATTTAGAATAATGAGAGGGTATGGAAATTATCATCGGTACCAAGAAAGTGCAAATCTACAGAGCAAAACTAACCGAACATACATGTGGAGGTGGAGAGTTGATCACGATGCAGACATTGGGGGAGGGGGGGGGGCAGTTTCAAGTAGTCATAGTCTGCGATGAATTTCTCTAAGACCATCGGGTCATTTAATGTCATGAAGGCTATGGTCCATGTAAGGGTTCATGTTAAAACCACAAAAGGAGACTATATAAAAAGAACAAAACATTGAAGGACTTCAGGCCATTAAAAAAATTATTTCTTTTTCTTTTAAAAACAATAATGTTTGTTGAGAAATCTAAATATCAAATAATGGTCATGGTGTCGGAGAATTTGTTGTAACCGTATGCATTAAAAAGAACATTCCATTTATGGTATGTCAAAAAGTTTCGTATAAAATAGAGAAAATGATTACTTTTGAAAACCTTTGAATTAAATTAAAAAAATATAAAAAAGTCCTTTAAAATCCTTTTATATTCATATAATAAATATCTAAATTAATATCATGAAGAAAAATATTGATAATTAAATATTTAAATGTTCAAGGTGTCCAATACCACTTTAAACATTTCAATCTTAATATCCACAAATTAATAAATTTACCAAAACATTAAATATCATTATTATAGATAACATATGGATATGTAATTTTTTACTAGTGTTATATACACATTATAAAATAAAATAATAATTATATAATCATGAAATGTCCTAATGAAAGGAGATTTCGACGAAGTCCCTTACCTTGAGCTCGATTCATCACGTATGTTTCTTGTTCTTCTTGAATAATAAACATCAGTTAATTTATAATTTATTCAGAACCTTTAAATTTTTATTATTCGTTTTATGTCATTTATTACCATGTTAATTATTTGAGTTCATGTCAGATGTTTTGTTGATATTCGGTACTTGAGTCAAAAATGAAAATGTTATGATGTATATTGTCTATGTGGTCATAAAAACATCATCTCTAGAATAATATTCATGGAATTTTTATCATTTTAATACATGAATTATAATTCTAAATCAAATCACTAAGAATAGTAATGAAAATTGAACAACTTTATAATCATGGAGATGGTAGGCCATACGTACACATGAGTAACATTTCCCATTTTTATTGATCAATATGGAATGAAGGTATTTATTATTTTATATTTAAATAATGATAATAAAATCATTAATATCATATTAATCATTTAATAATAATTATATATATACCATATAAGTGACATAATGAATAAAAACGAGTCACATCGCTTGGTAGAGGTGATAGTTCACATATACACACGAAAGACATTATCATTTTTCTGTGAATCAAAATTTAGAACATAACTTATATTTTATTATCTTATAATGATTAAAATTTCGTGAATATAAAATATGAACCTTACTTCCATTATTATAAAAAATCTTGGGAGACGATTATGAAAAACGAGTAAGATCGGTCCGTGGAGGTGATAGTTCACATGTACGTACAAGTGATTAATTCATTTCCCATTTAATAGAATTGGAGATATATGTAAGTGATGATATTAACATAATAACATATCACTATATGGAGGAAACTAGAGTTATTATTTTATCAATAATTATAAATATTTGAAAGAAGTGGAATAAGACATAAAATATAAACACTTAAATAAAAACATTATCTTCCTTTCAGATGATCACCTTTCATAACACCTTAACACCTATAAAGATGTGTTCAATGCCTAAAATAAGGATTCAGAAATGTGGGTATGTATTCTAGAAAATAGTTTATTTAGATATTGGACAAACCAACTGGTTTTTTAGTGTGAGTTATAGAGATGAATGGGTGCTTTTTTATAGGAGTTGGTAGGGGCACCCTTAGAAACCCTTAAAATATTAAATTAAAATAAATTAAATTTCAACTCCAAATGACTCAAAATTTTATAAGTTGTAAGATTATATGTCTATGGTTTGAAATAATCTCAACTAATTTCTTTTTTACAAGTATTGGTTTATTTTAAACCTTATCTTTTTCTTTTAACCCTTATTTAACCTTTTTAATTCTTATTATTTTATCATGTAATTTTACAATTTAACGTTTAAAATAATAGCTATAATAGGCCAAAAGCCCCATAAATAAGTCATTTATGATATTATATGGCTTATCCTTACTATTGTTCATAATATTTAATTTTTAAAAATTTATATTATTTTATAAAAAATAAATTATTTAAAAATTACAGAAGTGTCAATTTTGACACTATTCACAAATTGACTTTTTAGAAATATCACAAAACCTTGATTCCTTTTCCAAAAATACATTAAATAATACCTAATATGTCAAAATCATATGTAAATATTTTTATGGAATCAAATATTTCAAATTATATATATTTTTTAATATTATTTATATCATTTATTTTATTCTTCTTTTAATGAATCAATTACCGCATCATCATTGTGTCACTATTTAATTTAATTATTTATTTCCTAAAAATTATAAATTAATTACCATGATGTTAGTAATAGTTTTATATTTCTAAAAAATATTTATAGTAAGAAATATATTATGTATATTGCAATATTAATTTTTTTAGTAATAAGAGACATGTTTATGACATCTTTGTCTTTACTTTAAATTAAATGTCATAAATGTCATATTCACACCCAAGAGGTTTGAAAATTCAAGAATTCGTACAAAAGGATTTTCTTATTAAAAAATAACCCAGTCAATGAAATTAGGTTAAGTGTCATAGTAATTTTAAAATATTATAATATTATTTTCACTTTAATTACCCAATTTACCCTTAACTGTGGTAAATAAAATACTAAAGTTACTATTCACCAAAAAAAATATTTTGAACCTATTAGATTAAATTTTTCATAATGATTATAACCATGTATGTCCATTTTTTTAAAATCAATTCACATAATTAGAAAAATTAATTTAAAGTTAATACCGTTGATGGATCTAGAAAACAGGTTTTTGAAGTAAAAATGTTTAAAAGTTCACAATGTCTTTATATCCAATTTCAATGAGAAATTGATTCCAATGACCTAAATTTTATTAACTGATTAAAAATTAAACTAATTAAACTTTAAAAACAAATTAAAATAATATCCTCGCCAATGAGCCTGTACCCTAGTGGTACAGGCTCCTTCTTGGCATCCAAAAGACCCATGATCGAATCTGGGTAGGGGAAAATTTCCCAGGTACTGTAGCAGTACTGTTGCAGTGGTGGCACTGTAGCAGTGGAAGCACTGTAGCGGCGGAGGGACTGTAGCAGATACTGTAGTGGTGGCGGTACTGTAGCAGCGCAGGTAACGTAGTAGTACTGTTCACCGAGGGGTCCTTTGGGCCATAAAATGGGCTTTCAAGCCTTGTATTCAGGCCACTTTGCTTGGGTGTTCTGGCTATGTAATGGGTCTCCCTCTACCCAATCTAAAGAGGTCTTTGGTTTAAAATAATAAATTGATGCTTCAGCCCCAACCTTTAAAAAAAATTAAAATAATATCCTAACTATATAAATAAATTAGATGAAAAAGAAGTTTTGAATTAAAATGCAGTATTTTTCACAATTCATTAAAATATGAAATTTATCAAAAAAAATACAAAACAAATAACCCAAAGTAAATTCATAAATCACACTTTAAAATATTAATTTAATTATTTATATATAATTTATAAAATAGAAAAAATAGATTTTAAATGGGATCACCATCAAATTGCGGTAAAAATGGATTTTTCGAAAAATACTCCTTTTATACATAAAATTTTGTTTCTTCTTATATAATGTTTAGAAATCATAGAAGATGAATTTTAAAAAACATGTTGAATATATATTTGATTAATATAATCCAACAAGTTTTATTTTATTATTTTATAAACATAATTATTCACACTTAAATATTTTTTCATAAAATGAACATCCTTTACATTTAATTGGATTTTATTTTAAATTATAAATAATTTTCTAACTAGTGAATCATTATATAAACAATTTTCAACCCTATTTTTATAATTTAATTAGTATTTTTAATTAACTCCATTCTAATGTCTACATGATAACTAAAACTTAATATAATCATATTAATAATATATTATTTTTTTGTCATAACTCAGTCTTATGTGCACCATAAGATTTCAGAGAAGCCTATTTCTGTGTGTTAGGTATGATATAGGTAATAGAGTCTCATTTAAATTAACATTACTCTATAACTCATAAATATTAATAAACATGTAATATTATTACACTATAACTACTTGGGATGTTACATCCTTCCACCCCTTTTGAAATTTCATCCTCGTAATTTCAAAGTTGGGTATGGTAATTAAGTTTTCACTTTTTAAAATCACTTAATTGAAATCCCACATTAAAAAAGGAGTCAATAAAACAACCACTTAAAATGAAATATAGTGAAGCACAAATGTCACCTAGGAACCCATACTAGGATTACATGTAGGAAAACATTTATATGAAAGAAAAACTAACCATCAAGTTCTGATAGAGAGTGATATAAAACATGATCAGGAAAAAGTTAGTAATAACAAATACATAAATTTTTGATTGGTTAAATGTTCCCTGATTTAATAATAAGAAAATTAAATAGATAATGTTTTTTTTAAAGATACTTTTCATCGAGTTGTGGAATTATTTTATTACCTAGATTAAGAACATAAATAAATAAAGTCACTTGAAATGTATAGTTTCATCCTTTAATGAAATTCCACCAGAAACTCATATTTTTCTCCAAACGATGAGTATTTAAGATGAAGTTTTCATGATTGAATAAAATTCTAGGGAATACAAAAATCCACAAAACACTAACTCTATATTTATCCTGTCGTGAATCATTAACAAAAACCAAAATTTTTGGATAAGATAAGATAATTTTCCAAAAGTAATAAACCTTTATATGATAAAAAACCTAAATTAATCTCCAAAATTTAACATTGATTACAAAAGTTCAACATAGACTATTAAATAAATAAATATCATAGAAATTCATTATAATGATCCAAACTATGATTTAAACAAAAAATTTAGAAATATTTGATCACATAATACTCTGAGATAAATTTTTACATTTATCTTTAAATGAATTGAATTACTCTCGATATCTCAAAAAAAAGTAATTCTCCTAATAATCTTCTAGATATGATAACCATGTTCATAAATAAATCAAATCACCATAAGTCCATAATTTATTCTTACCAAATTAAATTCAACCTTTATTACTCAAATAAAATTCTATAGTATTATTTTTACATTAATCATATATGGTCTCCAAAAGAGTGAACATATTCTAAAATAACATTAATAACTTAATGACCAAATCATTTTCCAATAACATGGATATCCATTTAAAAAAAAAAGTTCCAAAAATCAAATTATTCTTATTCCATAAAATCTATTAAATAAAAACAGAAAAATTCATACTCACCATACATTTCATATAGGCCAGTAGTAGGTGACAAATACTTGTCTCCCTTCGGTTGTGGGTTCGATTCAAGCGGCATCACCGAATGCAAGAAGTTGTCACCTATCTTAAAGGTTGTCTTTTTACTAAAACTATATCATTCTTATAACATTTTAAAAATGTAATAATGTACTAAAAAAATAACCATAACATGTTTTGACCTAAAAGGTTATCTCAGACCTTTAATTTTGAATCCAAAAATATAATAACCCTTAATTGCATAAAAAAAAGATTATATAAAACCTAAAGGTTATCCATTACTTTATAATTATGTCCACAAAAGTGAATTCTTCCTCAAATAAAAGTTTCACATAAAAACATAAGGGTTACATATTACATGACTAAAATAGTATTCAAACACACCCCCATCATCAAAATTATATTAATACTATTAAACAATTCCATGTCCTTAATTATAACATAATTATTAAATCCTTTTTGGTTAGAAATATTAATATTTAAACGTTCTCCATAATCCCTTAACAATGAATTTCCACCTTATCTATTAATGTGTCATTTCTAAACATAATGATATGGATTATATCCTTAGGATTCAAAAATAACAATCATATCATGTTTCATACTTTATGGGTAAGAGGACAATTCATACCTTAAATCCAAATTTTAGGATCTAATGGATGTTCCTATCTATTTGGGCATGTTTTCCTACATTCAAAAAGTAATCTTTCAAACCACTTATGGTAGTTAATATTCCAAAATAGTTTGATGTTTTCAGATACTATAATCATATGAGAAATATAACATGACCCATAAAATTGTTTTATAAATGAGTCGGTTTTGGATAACTCAAAAAATTTCTTACAGGTGATTCAGATACTGAAGAAGCTTTCAAAATATTTTGAACAAGATTTTGTGATAATATTATCCAAAACCTACTCATTTATGAAATATATCTATCCTAACATCTTTACAAATTATTCTTAATATATTTAAAAGAATCATCACTAAAACCTAAAGTGGATTATTAAAAGAATAATCCAGTATAGGGTAAAGATACTATAATTTTTTATAATACTCTATTACATCAACCTACATATATCTTAGTTTTTAGGTTTTTATACAATCCACCAAATTTACCAGAATCCTTAAAAAATTTCCATATGAAAAAAACCATCTTGTTTATATGAAATCATTAAACTACACCCAGATAACATCCTAACCTCTAAAGTTATCTAAACCATTCGTTTAATACAAACTATAAGGGCCCGACCATAAACATTACATTAAATTGAGTTAATTAAATAATTTAAATTTATTCACATTTTGTATCTTTTCAAATTTATAGATTTATATAATTATTCCATATTTTATACATAATGACACAAATATTGAAAGTTATACACTTCTACTCAGTATCTATTTTTTCATAAAAGAAAAACTATTGAAAAATAAACATGGTTTCATTTCACGTTTTATCATCACAAATTTTCCCTTGATCAATTACTTGTCTCTATTCTCCATTAAATCCTAACAAAAACATTTTAAAACTTAGGATGAGCAAAAAAATATTAGTAAGGTACATAAATAAATAAAACTGTTATCATTGCAAAAACATGTAACTAATGAATACATTTATCATAAAGTAATACTTTTCACATTAAAGAAGTAGTAAATATTCTTAAATGAATATAATATCATTGATTAAATTTTTTGTAATCTAAATATTACTATAAAACGCATATAAATAACATATAAAATATAAAGGATACTTGGGAAATAATCATACTTAAATAGAATAAGAAAGTAGTCGACTTCCATACATGTCACTCTTATAAAGGGAATAGCCATACGACCGACTTCCAAACCCAATGAATTCGAGGTTATAACATAAACACCCATCCTTGGTTTATCACTAAACCACTATATTGTTTTTATAATATAACCACCCATAAAATATCCAAGTACCATTACAAAATCACAACCCATAAAATTTTTCAATTATATACATTTCACTCATAAAATTTCATTTTCAATGAAAAGAAATCAATTCCAAATATTGAAATCCTTATTGCAATTTTAAAACCATTTTCATTAGAAAATTATCCATAAAACGGAATAAGTGAAATATTTTTCTTTTATAAAATATAATGCTTGTATAGGATGCAAAATAATAAATAATAGTCCCGGTTTTTGAGAAGTTATTATTACCCCATATGTTAAAAAACATTCATTTTTTAGTTTTTCAAAACGTTCCATATAAAACACATATAAAGATTCATTTTGAAAACCTTCTCATTAAATTAAAAATATAAAACAAATTATTTAAAACCTTTATATATATATATAATAAATATGTAAATATATACCATTAAGAGAAATATTTGATAATTAAATATTTAAACATTCATGGTGTTCGATACCCCTTCGAAAATTTCAATATTAATCTCCATGAATTAATAAATTTACCAAAACATTAAATTAAATTATTATAGATAAAATATGTAAATGAATTTTCATAGTGGATATATATATATTGTATAAAGTAATTAAGGTCCATATTATCAAGAAATTCTTCAATGATAGGAGATTGAGACGAAGTCCCTTACCTCGAGTTCAATTCGTGATGTATATTCATTGTACATTCTGAATAAAAAAAATTGGTTAATTTATAATTTTTTTTATAAAATTTTAATGTTTATTATCCCTTTTATATCATTAATTACCATTTTATATTAATTAGTTAATTGTTTGAGTTCATGTCAGATGTTTTTTTGATATTCCGTACTTCAGTAGAAAACGAACAAGGTATGATGTCTATAGTATATGTGGTAATTATTATATCATATATAGAATAATATTCATGAAATTATTATAATTTTTATAAATAAATTATACTTTTAAATAAAACCACTATGTATGGTTATGAAAAATGAACAATGTTATAATCATGGAGACGGTAGGTCGTACGTACGTCTGAGTAACATTTTCCATTTTTCTTTGATCATTATGGAAAGAAGGTAAGAGTTATTTTATATTTAAAGATTTCTATTTACATGATTAAAATAATATTAATCATTTAAATAAATAAATAAATAAATTTATATATATCATATAAGTGACTTAATGAATAAAAATGAGTCACATCACTTCGTAGTGGTGATAGTCACACGTACACACGAACGACATCATCATTTTTATGTGCATGAAAAGTAAGAATGTAATTGATATATTATTAGTCTACAATGACTAATATGTCATTAATATCACATATGAACTTTAAATCCATTATAATAACTTGTCATGAGAGATAGTTATTGAAAACGAATTAGATTGTTTCGTGGAGGTGATAGTTCACACTTACGCACAAATGATTAATTTGTATCCCATTTAATAAAAGTGGATATATATTTAGATAATGATATTAGAAGAATAAAATCTAAGTATATTGAGGATACTAGAATTTTTATTTCATCATGGATGAAGAATATTTGAAGTAAGTGGAAGAAGACAAAAAATTGAAACACATAAATAAAACCATTAGATTTCTTTTGTATGATCACCTTTATTAACAACTTAATCCTATAAGGAGGGTGTTCTACCAAAACTAAGGATTCAAGAATGTGATGAGGTATTATATTAATGGTTTGTTTCATATATTTTTCAATTTAAATGCCTTTTTAAGTGTGATTCATAGAGAGTAATGGGTTTGTTATTATAGGATATTGGAGGGGAAACTTTGGAAACCCTTAAAATAATAAATTAATATAAATTAATTTTTAACTTTAAATTACTCTAAATTCTATTATTTTTAAGATAAGATAAGTATGGTTTGAAATCCTCTCAACCAATTATTTTTTTGACATGTATTGGTTTTATTTTAAACCTTATATTTTGGTTTAACCCTTATTTATCCTTTTTAATTCTAACTATTTTATAAAGTAATTAACAATTTGATGGTTAAAATATTAACCATAACACACCAAACGTCCCAAAATTGAGTAATTTAAGATATTATATGAATTATACCAACTTTTTTACCATAAATTGGATTTTTAAAAACCTTACATCATTTAATAAAATATAAATTATTTAAATATCTCACATGTGTCAATTTTGACACTATTCACTAATTGGCTTATTAGAAATAACATAACAACTTTATTCCTTCAATAAAACTAAATTAACTCACCCCAAACATTTAAAAAATATCTATAATTCTTTTTATGAAATACAATATTTAAAATTATAATTATTTTAATATTATTAATATCATTTATTGGATTCTTCTTTTAATGAATCAATTACTACATCATCATTGTGTCACTATTTAATTTAAATATTTATTTACGAAATATTATAAATAAATTAACATTATGTAGGTAATATTTTTAGATTTATAAAAACTATTTATATTATAATATATCTTTTATATATCCCCATATTAATATTATTTATTATTAAGAGACATGTTTCTGAGATCTTTTTCTTTACTTTAAACAAAATGTTATAAATGTTATATTCACACCCAAGTGGCCTCCATAGGCCAAATTTGGGGTACAAGAATTTTATTGTTAAATCATAACTCATCCAATGAAATGAGTACAAGTTTTATGGTAATTTTAAAATAATATAATATTATTTTCACCCTTAATTACCCGATTTATCCTTAACCATGTTAAATAAAATGCTAGTTACTATTCACCTAATTTTTTTGATCCTATTAAACCACCTTTTTAACAATTCTTAAGACCATGTATATCTATTTTTTAAAACTAAATTAATATAAGTGAAAAAATTAATTTAACGTTAATCACATTGATGGATCGAGAAAATGGTTTTTTAAGTAAACAAAATCAAAAGTTCACAATGTTTTTATATCCATTTTGAATGGGAAAGTAATTAAAATGAACAAAATTAGATTAATTAATAACAATTTAATCTAATTAAACTTTTATCCTATTTAAATTTAAAAACTAACTATATAAATAGATTAAATGAAAAAGCGGGTTTGAATTAAAATGCACTACTTTTCACTATTCATTAAAACATAAAATTTATCCAAAAAATACAAAATTTTCTCCTGAATTTAATTTTACAAATACGTTTTCCAAATAATTTGACTATTTTGGTCAAATATAATTTACTAAATTTGAAGAAACTAGATTTTAAATGGGTTCTCCGTCAAAAGGAGGTAAAAATGCTATTTTTGAAAAATACTCTTATGCATAAAATTGAATTTATTCTTATATCATGTCTATAGAACATATAATATGAAATTTCAACATAATTTTGAATTTATATTTAATTAATATAATACAACAAGAGTGATTTAATAATTTTATAACCATAATTATTCACACTTAAAATGTTTTTCATAAAAACACATGCTTTATATTCAAATAGTTTTTATTTTCATTTATAATTAGTTTTGTAACCAATAAATCATTATATAAATATATTTAAAAAATATTTTAATAATTTAGTCAATATCATTCATTCCATAAATTATAACCACTATGAGATATCTACATCTTAAAATAATAACATTTATAATATATTATTTTTTGGGTATAATTCAGTCTTGTGTAAAATATATGATTTTAGAGAAACACATTGTTGCATGTTAGGTATTCTATCAGCCACAACATCCCTTTTATAGTAAAATTATTATCTAATACATAAATGTTAATAAATATGTAATATTATTACTCTATAATTACCTAGTATGTTACATCTTTCCCCATTTAGGAAATTTCATCCTCACAATTTTAAATTTTCCCTCAGTAACTAAGGTTTAAATCTTCAAAATTACACCATTGAAACCCCAAAAAAAGAGTCAACAAAACCTCCACTTTAAAATAAAGAAAATGAAGAAAAACGGTCACCTGAGAAAACCCATTCCAGGATTCTATGTAGGAAAACATGTATCTTGATGAAAAACAAACCATCATGTATTGATGGAGGGAGAATGTTAACAATCACAAAACCAGATTTTTTATTAGTTAAGTATTCATTGATTTCATAGTAGGAAAATTAAATAGATAACATTTTTGTTTTAATATACTTTTCATCGTGTTATGGAATTATTTTACTACCTGGACTAAGAAAAAAACGAAATATACTTACTTGTAAATTATAGTTTCATCCTTTAATCAAATTCCACAAAAAAATCTTCTTTTCTCCAAACAATTAGTATTTAAGATGAAATTTTCACGCTTGAATCAACTTCTAGATAATAAAATAAGCCAAAATATTAACTATCTATTTATCTTTTTGTGAAACACTAACCAAAAAAAAATGTTTTCAATAAGAAAATATAATTCTCCAAAATTAATAAACATTTATATCATAAAAAAGTCATTAATCTCTAAAATTTAACCTTGATACCTAATGTTCAGCATAGACCATTCAACAAATAACTATTCTTAAAATTCCATAAAATAATTCAGACTAATATTGAAACTGCAAATTCAGAAGTATTTTATCACATGGTATTCCAACATAAATTTTAACATTTATATCCAAATGAATTCAATTACTCTTAAAGTCATACACAAAAAATTAATTGTAATAATAATCATCAATATATGCCAACTATTTTCATAAGTAACTCAAATCACTATAATTCCATCATTTATTCTTAAAAAAATATAATTCTACCTTCATTCCTAAGGTAAAATATGGTAGTATTCTATTTACATTAATCATATAGGGTCCCCAAATTTGTGAAAATCTTCCAAAATAACATTAATCACTTAATCACCAAATCATTTTCCAATACCAAATATATTCATTTGATTAAACAAAAGTTTTTAAAATCAACATGTTCTTATTCCATCAACTAGATTAACTTAAAAATAAAAGTCCATACTATCCAGGGACTTCATGTTGGCTAGTGGTAGGTGATAAATCCGTGTTTCCATTTTTTATGAGTTCGATTCTCATGTAATTGAAGGATGTGACAGGTTGTCACCAACCCAACATGTTGTACGTTTTCTAAAACTATTTCATTATTATAACATTCAAAAAACATGATAATGTCCTAAAAAAAACCATAACATGTTTTAACCTCAAAGGTTATCTCAAACCTCTCATTTTGCATCCTAAATTTTAATAACCCTTAATTAACACAAAAAAGATCATATGAATTCTAAAGGTTATCCATTACTTTATAATTATATCCACAAAAGAGAATTCTTCCTCAAATAAAATTTTCACATAGAAACATCAAGGTTAAATAGTACTCAATGAAAAATATATTAAAAAATATGTCAATTTGCAAAAGAGTATTAATACTATTAAGAATTTTCCATATCCTTAAGTATACCATAACTATTAAATCCTTTATATGTGGGCATCTTAATATTTCAATGTTCTTCATAATCCATTAACTATGTATTTCAACCCTATCTCTAAATACCTCATTCCTACATATGAATGTTATGGATTATATCATCATGACTCAATAATATAAATTAGACCATGTTTCATACATTATGTATAATAAGATAATTCATACCTTGAATCCAAATGTTAGTATCTTATTGACCTTCCTTTTTTCTTTCAGCATGTTTTTCTACTTTTAAAAAGTAAACTTTCACATCACTTATGGTATTTTAAATTTCTAAAGAGATGGATTATTTGATATATTTAAATCATATGATAAATATACCATTACATATAAAATATTCATAGAAATGATTATGTGTTAGATAAATCAAGAAATTTCTTACTGGTGATTTGAAAACTAAAGAAGCTATAAAAATCATTCTCACAAGATTTTGTGATAATAGCAATGATAAAATCATTGAGGCAGGCTAAGAATGTTATGAAATATATATTTGATTCCATATCAACAAATTATCCTAAATCTACTAAAAATAATCAGCACTTAAACATGAAATGAATTATTAAAAGAATAATCATCTATAGGGTTAAGATAACATAATTTTTTATAATACGATAATCCATCAACCTACTTATATCTAAGTTGTTTAGGTTTCTACCAAATCCACCTTATTTTCCATAATCCTCAAAAAAATTGACATATGATAATAACCCTCTTGGTTATATGGGATCTTTATCCTACACCTAGATATCATCCTATCCTCTAATGTTATCTAAACACTTCCTTTGATACCAACTATAAGGCTTTGGCCTTAAACATTACATAATCTTGAGTTGAGTGATGAATTTACATTTATTGACATTGATGATATTTTCACATTTATGGATTATCAAATTTGGAAGCATCTCATACATAACAACTCAAATATTACAAAGTAGACACTTCTACTCACTATCTATTTTTTTGACAAAACAAAAAATATTTAAAAATAAACATGGTTCTATTTCATGTATAATCATTAAGATTTTTCCATTGTTCCCATACTTTTTTCTATTATCCTTTAATTATGTTGATTTTTTTAAAACATGGGATGAATACAAAAATCTCAGAAAGGTACATAAAAAAGAAAACTATTATCCTTGAGATAACATGTAAATCATGAATACTTTTATCATAAAGTAATACATTTCACCTTAAAGAAGTAGTAAGTACACTTCCCTGAATATAAGTTCATTTATTAACCTTTTTGTGACCAAAATATTACCATAAAACCCATATAAATCACATATAACATTTAAAGTTAACTTGGTACATATTCATACTTAAATTTAATAACCATGTTATTGACTTCCAAACATGCCACTCTAACAAATCAAATAGCTATACGGTCGACTTCCAAACACAATGCATTGGAGGATATAACATAACCACCGATCCTTGGTTTATCATGGAACCACCTGTAGTTGGTTTATCACATTACTAAAAATCAAATTTCCAAGTACCATTATACAATCACAACACATAAAATATTACAATTATCAACATTTCACTCATACAATTTCATTTTCAATCAAAACAAATCATTTCATGATATTGAAATAGTCATTCCATTTTTGAAACCATTTTCAATAAAAAATTACCCATAATACGTGATAAGTTATTTATTTTTCATTTAAAAACAATAATTCTTGTAGAAGAATCCAAATATCAAATAATGGTCATAGTGGCAGAGAAGTTGTTGTCAACATATACATTAAAAAGAACATTCCTTTTATTGTTTTTCAAAATATTTCGTATAAAACATGAAAAAATATTAATTTTGAGAGAATTTTATTTAAATTAAAAATATATAGTGAAGTTTCTTTCCAATACTTTTATATTCATATAATAAATACCTAAATTAATATCATGAAGGAAAATATTTGATAATTAAATCGTTAAATATTTAAGGTGTCACATAACACTTTGAACATTTAAACCATAATATATATGAATTAATAAAATTAGAAAAACGTTAAATAAAATTACTATAAATAAAATATGGATATTAAATTTTTTATTGGCTTTATATACGCCTTATAAAATAATAAAGGTTCATATTATCAAGAAATACCTCAATGAAAGGTGGTTGAGATGAAGTCCCCTATCTTGAGTTCGAGTCATCACGTATGTTCTTAGTTCTTCCTGAATAAAAAACATAGGTTAATTTATTCTTTTGTAAAAAACTTTTAATGTTTAATATTCCTTTTATATCATTAATTTCCATGTTATAATAATTAGATAATTATCTGAGTTCATGTCACACGTTTTTTCGATATTCAGTAATTGAGTCGAATAGGGAACATGGTATGATTTATATAGTCCATGTGGTCATAAGTCCATCATATAAAGAGTAAAATTCATGAAATTATTATAATTTTAATATAGAAATTATACTTCTAAATCAAATCATTATGTTTGGTTAAGAAAAAGGAACAACTTCATAATCTTAGAGACAGTAGGTCTTACGTACGCATGAGTAACATTTTCCATTTTTCGAGGATCATTATGGAAAGAAGTTAAGTATTATTTTATCTTTGTTTAATGATGATAACAAAATTAATATAATATTAAGAATATTAATATACTTATATATATATATATCATATAATTGATGGAATGAATAAAAATGAGTCATATTGCTTCGTGGAGGCGATGGTTTACACGTACGTACGAACAACATCATCATTTTTTGTGCATGGAATGTAAGAACATAGTTGATATATTATTATCTTATTATTATTAATATTTCATGAATATAACATATGGAATTTAATTCCATTATTATAAAAATTCATGAGAGACGGTTGTGGAAAATGAATTAGATTTGTTCGTGGAGGTGACAGTTCACATATACGCTCGAATGATTAATTCATTTCCAATATAGTTAAAGTGGAGATAGATTTAAGTGATGATATTAAAATAATAAAATATCAGAATATTTAGGATACTAATGTTATTATTTCATCTTTCATGAAGAATATTTTTAGGTAGTTGAAGAAGATATAAAATAGAAACACTTAAATAAAAACATTACCTTTCTTTCGAATGATCACCTAACTGAACACCTTAACACCTAAAAGAGGGTGTTATGCCTAAAATAAGTATTGAATAATATGGTAAGGTATTATAGTAAGGTGTTTGGTCAGAGATTGTCTGAGACAATTTTTTATGTGTGTTTTATAGAGAGGAGTGAATACCTTTTTATAGGAGAGGGGAAGGGCACCCTTGGATACCCATAAAATATTAAATTAAAATTAATTAATTTTTAACTACAATCGACTGAAAATTATGTTCATTCGAATCTAAGATGAGGATGGTTTCAAATACTTCAAACCAGTTATTTTTTTGGAATGCATTGGTATTATTTTGAATATTATCATTTTGTTTTAACCCTTATTTAACCTTTTTAAATTCTTACCATTTTATAAAGTAATTTACAATATCAAGTTTAAAATAATAACCATAACAAGACAAAATACCCATAAATGAGTCAGTTACAATATTATACTCTTTATCCCAACTAGTTGTATGAAGCATATATTTTAAAAAATATATATAATATAATAAAATATAAGTTATTTTAAAATATCCTAAGTGTCAATTTGTAAACTATTCACTAATTGACTTTTTTGAAATATCATAACATCTTCATTACATAAAAAAACTACATTAAAACATCCATAACATATCACAATCATGTAGAAAATTCTTGGATGACATAATACCTTCCAAATTATATTTACCTTAATACTATTAATAACATTTATTTTATTATTATTTTAATAAAACAATTACTGCATAATCATTGGGTTACTATTTAATTTAATTATATATTTCATAAAAATTATAAAAATTACCATGATTTATGTAATGTTTTTATCATTATATTTACTATTAACAGTTTAATATGTCTCTTATATATACCCATATTAAAAAACTTTTCGTAATAAGAGACATGTTTTTGGCTTCTTTGTCTTTACTTTAAATAAATTGTTATAAATGTCAAATTCACAAAAAATTGTTTTCAAAAGGAAAAAAACATATGTCCAAGGGTTTTATTGGTTACAATTAACTCATATAATTAAATTTTAACATGCGTTAGGGTAAATTTAAAATAATATAATATAATTTTTACCTTTAATTACCATATTTACCCTTAACTATGGTAAATAAAATACTCAAGTTACTATTCAAAGAATTATTTTTAACCCATGAGATCAAAATTTTCATACGGATTACAACTATTGATGTAATAATTTTTAAATTAAATTCTTATAAGTGAAAAAATTAATTTAATGTTAATCTCCTTGATAGATCGAGAAATGGGGGTTTTGAAGTTAAAACTTTTGAATGTTCAAAAGGTTTTTTTAACCAATTTCAATGATAAATTGATACCAATGACCAAAATTTTATTAAATGATAATAAATAACTCAAATTAAACTTTAAAATAAATTAGAAGGATAACCCATCAATATAAATAAATTATATGAAAAAGCAGTTTTGAGTTAAAATTTAGTATTTTTTACTATTCATTAAAAGATGATATTTATCATAAAAATACCAAAAACTCACCCAAAGTAAATTTTTTTACTTCCACCTTCCTAATAAGAATTTTATTTTGTCAAATAGTATTTATAAAAGTGAAAAAACTAGATCTAAAAAGGGGTCTCCATTAAACGGTTGTAGAAAGGCCTTTTTTGAAAAAAACATCTTTTATTCATAAAATTGAATTTATTATTATATCATGAATAAAAAACATAAAATGTCAATTTTAAACTTCAGATTTAATTTTTATTTCATTAATATAATCCCACAATAGTGTTTTTATTATTTTATAAACACAATTATTCACACATAAATAGTTTTTCATAAAAACACATCCTTTATATTCAATTAGTTTTTTTATTTCTAATTAATTTTCTGACCAATGAATCATTATATAAACATGTGTAAACTATATTTTCATAATTTATTAATTATCATTCATTCACACCATTCTAATCGATATGTGATAACTACAAATAAAAATAATAATAAAAATAATATATTATTTTTTTAAGTATAACTCAGTCTTGTGTGCAATATGAGATTTCAAAGAAACCCATTATTCTATGGTAGGTACGCTATCAAACATAAAATCACTTATAATGTAAATGTACAATATAATTACAAATTGTTAATAAATATGTAATATTATTACTCTATAATTACCTAGGATGTTATAGTTATAGACAAGAATAAAAATAAATTAGAATATATGGACATGAGATTGAGAAAAAATGGAATAAAATGAAAACTCTAGGGTCACTAAAATATCACCACCCCTAATCACAAGATAAATATTTATTTAATTTTTAAATAATAAAAAACTATTAAAAATCAAATTGATTACAAATTCAACAATATTTATCCAGAGGGTAAACCTCACACGATAAGGTCAATAGAACCATTTAATTTTTTACAAGTCCATACGCTAGATTGAATTTATAATTTTACTAATGAGGAAGTATATAAGATAATAAACCTCAAAATTGAGTAAATTGATAATCTTAATAACTTAGGTTTCTTTAAAAAAAACTAAACCCCCCCTGAACCAAGGAGCTCTAAAACTCTTAAATGAGTAAATCCCATTAAATATATTGATTAACTCAAGATCAAGGAGGCATCCAAAGGTAATGGTCAAGTTGAAAAATTTATTACATCACACAAACGCATTATCACAGATGGACAGATGAGAAACACCCACCTAAAACCATCAAAAAACAGAGAAGGATATGCAACGTTCCCATATAGGTTAGTACAATAAGGAATGAATCAAATCCAAATTATATCTATAGGAAAAAATGGAAGAAGAACTAGAGAAATAAGAGCATATAAATCCCATCGGTCAGTGATTGAGGGAATTTCCCATGGAAAGAATAGGGTTCCATGTAAGATAATGGAAAAAACCATAGTCCGGAAGGGAAATGTTTGATAGAAAACCCATATAAAAATAACCACTAGAGAGGCCCAAAATGAAGTCCTAATAGAATAATAATAATAAAACTAGAATTCAAAATCAACAAGTAAATGATATATTTATATGATCATAACTGAAAATTAGATAAATTAAATAGTTTATACATTATACATTAAATTTACAACCATATTGAATTATATTAAAAAATTCACACCTTGAAAATTAAATTCATAAGACTAAAAGATGATTCCACACACCACCAAACCCATCTCTTCAATTCAGAAAAAATTAAAAACCTAAGAAAATTTAAGAGTATAAAAATCATTCCTCTATGTATATCAAGGCTATAAACACCTTCCCATATCAATGAAATATACTGCTAACTGATAACAGATGCCTAGAATTAAAATCCATTTTTTGAAATAACATCAACCAAACATACATTTACTATACTTAACTTCCCAAAAATATATACCAATAAATATAGTTTTACATATTCCATAAAAATTCCTAAATAGTCTCATTAGTGATTTTAATCCATAAAAAAATAAGTACAATATCTAGTTACTAACACTAAAAAAACATGAAAAAATAACATAAATGTTAATAAACTCATAACTGAAATATTTTAAAAAAAATAGGAACAATAGAAGAAGAAAACGCTATATAATTAAATCACACAACAAAATAACACAATAATGTGAACATGGATATCCTCCTAGATCAAAAAAGGAAAATTCATCATCATGAATTCTATATGAGTTTGATTTAGAAAAACAATCTCCCAAAATGATAACAAACATTGATTCATGTATATGTTGGAACCATGGATATTCTGTGCATGAATTGGAGTATGGTTTGTGTTTGTTGTCAATCCTCAGTGGAAGTTTAGAATGTGTACCAGAAAAGTGATCATACAGTTCAAGCAGACAAAAGTATTGAAGATGGCACTGTTTCCCAGTGTTTGCCAAATTTTTGGGCCTCAATACTTGAAATATAGAGATATGTGTTTTTTGTGAAGAGACTTGCGCTCTGAGGCCTTGGAGGCTTGAAAAATTGCACGCCTGATGTTTTTCAGAATGAGAACATGAAAATATGGAAAAGGAAAGAGGGTTGCACAAGTATTGGTTTGGTCACGCAAGTGACTTGCACGCTGTGAAAGGACTTGCGCGCCGGTACCTTAGAGGATTGGAATGTTGCGCGCCGTTTGACCATCGTGTTTTGATCATC
This sequence comes from Viscum album, assembly GCA_963277665.1. Taxonomy (NCBI): domain Eukaryota; kingdom Viridiplantae; phylum Streptophyta; class Magnoliopsida; order Santalales; family Viscaceae; genus Viscum; species Viscum album. The sequence goes on along the minus strand of OY728139.1, from coordinate 1,516,641,104 downwards.
AAAATATGGAAAAGTAAATAGGGGCACCCAAGATTGGAAGTTGGTCGCGCAAGTGTCTAGGAGGACAGAAGGGTTGCGTGCCGAGACTTGCGCGCCGAGGGATGACTTGCACGTCACCGCGCAGTGTATCAGAATGCCTATAAATAGAGAACCACCCTCTTAATTCAACATGAACTTTGGACTTGAAGAAATTCAGATCTCCCGTCGTGTAGGTGTTGAAGTCATGCAAGTGTTGGTGGGTCGCTCAAGGTGGAGCAGCACGACAGTTGTTTGCTTCCCGTCCAGTAGTTGCGCAAGTGATTTGGTAATACTTGCGTGCCAGATTTGAAGTTGCGCGACATGTTTCCATTAGGTTTCAAAATAAGCTTGATTTGAAAAGAAGTAAAGTCACGCAAGTTTGGCTTTAAAGAAGACTGAATCGCGCAAGTGTTGAAGGTGGACTTGCACGATAGTTATAACTTGTGCGCCGTCCTTGAAAGTTGCGCGCTGCCTTAGAGTTGTGCGCTAGGTGATGTTGAGGCTTGCCGGTTGTCTTGGTGCTACACGAAAGTTGTAGATCAGTTCACGGGTGATAGTTGGACTTCAACAGAGCATCCACATAATGCAGAGGATGCATTCATTGAGCAATGATGAAGAGACCTTCACGTCTATAAACTGAGTGGGACTTCACCAACAGGAGTGAGCCAGGGGAGTCAACAGTAGTGACCCGAGGGACACAATGAGTTATCCCTAATCATTTGTAAAGGAAGTTATCCTGGGACAGAGTTACTATTCCCGAACCATTGTAATCCACAAATAGAGAAGATTAGTGGAATTTGGTACGACCGACAACTTGTTGGAGTATGCCCCTTGGACGTAGCCCTTAGCGGTGAACCAAGTAAAAATTGTAGTGTCATCTCTTTGTATGTGAATGTTTCATTTCTGGTCATATTAATCATACAAGTTTAACTAGTTCCTACCAACGTGGGAACAAGATCCTTTTTTTTAAAATAAAAAGTTGACATCCTGATTCACCCCTCCCCTCTCAGGGTGTCCCGGGGTCCTACAAGTGGTATTATAGGGTAAAGGTTGCTGGTGTTGAATCTGTCCTTTTTCATCATGAAGAATGCAGTCAATGTCAGGGGAGTCCCTCTCTTCGATGGAAATAATTTTCAAATTTGGATGAATAGAATGAGATCTCATATAAGATACCTTGTAATGGAAGTCTTGTTTTCCACTGTGCACGGTGTAAATGTCACTGATCCATCAGGCCTGGCTATGAATGATGCAGACAGAAAAGGTCTTGATGCAGATGCTAAAGCACAAAATGAACTCACCGTAGCTCTTTCTGATCAGATCTATCTAAAGGTGATGGGTTTCACCTTAGAAAAATCCATGTGGGATAAACTCAAAAATATTTATGAAGGAGATAGCAAAGTGAAGGAGGAAAAATTAAAAGTCCTGCACAATTGGTTTGATGATCTGAATATTCACCTAGATGAGAATGTAGACTCATTCTTCAATTGAATTATTGAAGTGGTTGGAGCAATTTAGGGTCTAGGAAAAGAAATCAAAGACATTTATATTGTAAATAAAATATTAAGAAGACTTCCACACCTGTACAATGCAAAGGTGTTATCCCTTGAGGAATGAGATCTTTCCAAACTTTCTCTGGATGATCTACTGAGCAACTTGGTAGCATGCAAAATGAGAGTCAAACCAGAAGATGCTAAAACTCATGTGAGCAAGAAAATGGAATTCAAGGCCATGGATAAACTGAAAATCTTAAAAGATATTAACGGTGAAGATGATTAAGAAAAAGAGATTCTTTCTCGCATTGCAAAGAAGTTCTAGAAGGGAAAAGGGAAATTCAAAGGGAAGTTACGTCTCACATGTTTTCCTTGTGGAAAGGTTGGGCACATTGCCTCTCAATGTTTAAGAAAGATCAATGATGAAGATAGTGAAGATGAGAACATCGAGAAACCTCGAAAAAGATTTTTCAAAAAGGGAGACTTCAAATCTGGAAAGTAAATACAGAGGAAGAGTTTTCTCTGTGAAGAGGAAGATGAGGATACTGAATTTTGTGAAGAAGAAGAACCCGAATTTAAAATTGGAATGCATGCTTCCATGATGGCTACATTTGAAAAGTCATAACCCTTGATCAAAAAAGGCAGAGATAATCATATTATTTCTAATGGTGATTCAAAGACTCAAATTAAGGTTTCTTTTTCCAAGCATCAGAATAAATGTAATAGATGTAATAAGTGGAAGGAAATGGTAGAATAATCATCAGAATATGTTGATGAGATTGAAGCAGAGATTGAATGACTAGAAGAACTAGTGAGGGTTCAGTCTTCAATCCTTGAAAGCACAGATGATGTTGTGGAACTAAATCTTAAAATTGAAGAACAAGAAAAGGTCATAAATGACCTTTCATCGAGACTGGAAGAGAAGTCCAAGACTGTTGAGGTACTTGAGGAAGAATTTGTTACTCTTAGAAGTAAAATTGAATTTCAATCGACGAAAAATGAGGGAAAGAAGAAAATTCATTTGGAAAGATTCTCAGATGCATAATTTCTTGAAAGAGACAATTGTGGTTCAGATGGGGTTGGAAAAATCTTAAGTGATCAAAGACCCGCTTGCATGGGAAAGAGTGGAATTGGCTATGAAGCTGAGACATCAATTGCTGGATGTAAAGAGAGACAAAAGAACGATAAGATGAAAGTTGGACATGCTGAAACATTACCTGAAATGCTGAAAAAGAAACCCTAAATCCAAACTAATAGAAGAACTGAAAATTATCCACAAACGTTCAAAAATGATAGGCAGTTTAACTATTCTCCCAAGGAAGAAGGAATGAGGAAAAATTCAAGTGAAAAGACATTTCCTCTCATGAAGTGTGAATTCTGTGGTTATCTAGGCCATACCATGTCATACTGCGAAGAGGCAAGGAGATATTTTAATGGGGAAGATCTGGGAAGTCAAAAAAGGAGACCGATTTCATATCCTCCATCTTATAGAAGAAATAGCTTCTATGGTTACTGTTTTAATTGTTCTAACATTTTCCATAAATCTATGTATTACAGGCAGCGGTACGAAAAGAGAAATTCATACAACACTCAATGTCGGGACTATTTTCATCCTCCTGATGATGTTGTTCTCACAAACAGTTTTCCCCTCTAGAAGAAGATTATGGGTATGAAGAATCAGATTATGTGGAACAAAGTATTAAATGACCGTCAGTATCCTATGCTCAATCCCATATCTAATGGAAAGAGAAGAAGAAGATCGAGAAATCCAATCTTGCAGAAGTAGCCCTCAAAGATACAAAGAGCAGTAGCACATGGATCCTTGATAGTGGATGCTCTTCCCACATGACCAGAAATTCTGAACTTTTGAAGAACATTGAAAATAAGGTTGATGGAACAGTACGGTTTGGTAATGATGGTTCTTTGAAGATTAAACGCAGTGGGAATACTGATCTCTCCAACGGGGAGCTGAAGAAGACTGAAGTTCTTTATGTGGACAGTCTACGCCACAATCTCCTCAATGTAAGTAAACTCTATGACTCAGGTCTCATAGTAACCTTCAATAAAAATGGCTGCACTATAAAAGGAAAAACAAGTAATTCTCTTATGAAAGGCTTTAGAATAGATAGAAACTTATATCAGGTTGAAAGCAAAGTGAACTCCTACTTTTTGTCTGTTGAAAAAGAAAACAATTTGTGGCATCGAAGGATAGAAAACATTAACCAACAAGACATGGAAAAGATATCTAAGCTGAAGATATTAATGGATATTCCCATTCTAAAATGTGAACAGGAAATGTCTTATGATGCTTGTATTCGTGGGAAGCTGGTCTATAGTTCATATCAGCCAAAGAAGAAAAGGGTATCTCATCATCTTGATCTCATTCATACAGATGTATGTGGCCCAATAAATGTTGTTGGAACCCATGGAGAAAGGTATTTCATCCTTTTCATTGATGATTATAGAAGAATGGATTGTGTAATGGTGATTCACAGGAAGCGACAAGTACTTGATTGCATGAAAAATTATCGTCGGATTGTCGAGAATGATACTGGACAAACAATAAAAGTCCTGTGATCTGACAATGGAGGGGAATACACGTCCATTGAGTTTGAAAATTACTTAGAAAAATATTGAATTCAACCTGAGGTAGCTGCTGTGAGAAATCCACAAAAAATGGATTTGTTGAGCATCAGAATCGACATGTCAACAATATGGCCAAGACTATGTTGATTGAGAGTGTTATCTCTCATCATTAATGGAAGGAGGATTTTGAAGCTGCAGTGCACATTCAGAATTGAACATGGCTTTATATGGGAGAAACGAAGACACCATACAAATTGTGGCATGGAAGGAAGACTTCGTTGAAATACTTCCGTGTTTTCAGAAGCAAATGTTTCATCCGGAATAAAGAAATAAATCAAGGGAAGTTTTGAGAAAATGCTGATGAAGGAATTTTTCTGGGATATCCAATGAACAACAAGGGCTATAAGTGTCTCAATAAATGCTTTGGGAGGATTTTGGAAATCAATGATGTTAAGATCATTGAAGGGAAAACCCCAAGTTCTTCCAATAATACCAATGCTGATCAGATAGAATATAATGATGAATGTGAAAATGGAGTAAATAAAAATACATAAATAGAGGAACGTGTACAAAACAACCAGGGCTCTATCAAGATGTTGACTCAGAAGAAGAATATGAAGATGAAACTATGGATGGAGAGATTGTGAACAAACTTCGTAGAAGAAATCAAAGAGCTGAGATTGATCCATCTAACATAATAGGGGACAGGAGTGCACCCACACAAACAAGGAGAATGAGGAACAATACAGAATATGCATTTCTATTAGCCGTGGAGCCATCCTCATTTGAAGAAGCTACAAAGGATGAATCATGGGTAAAACCCATGAATGAAGAGTTAGATAAGATTGAAAAGAATCAGACATGGGATCTTTTCCAGAGACCCAAAGGTCACAATGTGATTGGTACCAAATGGATCTACAAAAATGAGTTTGATGAGCATGGAAGTGTCATCAGAAATAAGGCACAACTGATATGTAAAGGATACTCCCAGATTGAAGGCATTGATATTGAATAAACCTTTGCTCCAGTGGCTAGACTGGAGTCAATTAGGATTTTCCTTGCCATGGCACTCCAAAGAGGATATAAAGTGTATCAAATGGATGTCAAGACATCATTCTTGAATGGTGTACTCTAAGAAGAGGTCTATATTGAACAACCAGTGAGTTTTGTTCTGGGTACTGATGAAACAAAGGTATGAAAACTGAAGAAAGCTATATATGGTTTGAAGCAAGCACCACGGGCCTGGTACTCGCAGCTGGATTCATGTCTCAAGAAGATAGAATTCAAAAGAGGAGCAGTAGATCACAATCTCTATGTGAAGAATTATACAAAAGAACAATTCATGGTTCTAGTCTACGTTGATGATATCATATTTGGTGGCAGCAGGAAGAAATCAATGGATGAATTTTCTAATCACATGAAATCAGAATTTGAATTGTCTATGATTGGGGAGCTCACATATTTCTTGGGACTACAGGTGATTCAAAAGAAGTAATACACTTTCACTTCTTAGGAAAAATATGCAAGAGAGCTATTGAAGAGGTTTAATATACAAGACTCCAAACCAATTTCAACTCTGATTTCAATTGGAACTAAACTCGGAATGCATAAGAATGGGACCTCTGTAGATCCCACCATGTACAAGAGGATCATTGGGAGTCTACTGTACCTGAAAGCGACACAGACAGATATTGTCTTTACCACATGTCTTTCTGCCTGCTTTCAGAGTAATCCAAAGGAGGAACATATGACCGAAGTAAAACTAATCATGAGGTATATTCAAGGTACTCACAATTGTGGATTATACTTTGCTACAGGAAGAGACAATGAATTATCAGCATTTTCTGATGCTGAATGGGCTGGAGATGTAATTGACAGAAAGTCCACCAGTGGTGGAGCATTCTATATTGGGAGTAAATGTGTTGGTTTGTTGAGCACGAAACAAGAAAGTACTTCTCTTAGTACTGCTGAAGCTGAATATATCTCTTCCACAAAGGCATACACTCAACTGCTATGGATGAAGCAACAACTAACAGATATTGGTGATGAAGTGAAGCAACCCATGGAAATTTACTGTGATAACAAGAGCACAATTGATCTTACAAATAATCATGTTCAGCATTCTCATACAAGACATATTGAAATCAGGTATCACTTTATCAACGAAAAATTTGAGCAAGGAGTGATTAGAATGGAGCATGTGGGAACTGATGAGCAAGTCGCGGATATTCTGACCAAGTCGCTGTCAGCGATGGTATTTGAGAAGCATCGGTAGAATCTCGGTGTTCAGCCACCTCATAGTGCAAAAGGAGGATACGCAATACCCCTCTCCCCGATTATGATAACTATTTTTATCTGTTTTTGGATGTGATGTAGGTTTGTGGGGGAGATACTATCCAGGGGTAGTATGGTTTGAGATGAACAATGAACAAATTACCGGTCTTTGGGTTTATTTCCAATGGGGGAGAAATGAATCAATTTATAGTCAGAGGATGAGAAGGAACTCAAGAACTTGGGATCCCAATTCAATCCTCATCTCTTGTTTTCTACACCGAGCATTGCTCACGTAAAATTAGAGTGTTGGATGAGTTGATTCTTGAATTTATTTGCAGATTTCCAAAAAAACCAAAGGGGGAGATTGTTGGAACCATGGATGTTCTGTGCATGAATTGGAGTATGGATTGTGTTTGTTGTAAATCCTCAGTGGAAGTTCAGAACGTGTACTGGAAAAGTGATCATACAGTTCCAGCAGACAACAGTATTGAAGATGGCACTGTTTCCCAGTGTTTGCCAAATTTTTGGGCCTCAATACTTGAAATATAGAGAAATGTGTTTTTAGCGAAGAGACTTGCATGCCGAGGCCATGGAGGCTTGGAAACCTGAGTGCCTGATGTTTTTCAGAATGAGAACATGAAAATATGGAAAAGGAAAGAGGGTCGCGAAGTATTGGTTTGGTCACGCAAGTGACTTGTGCACCGTGAAAGGACTTGTGCGCCAGTACCTTAGAGGATTGGAAAGTTGTGCGCCGTTTGGCCATCATGTTTTGACCATCAAAATATGGAAAACTAAAATAGGGGTGCCCAAGATTGGAATTTGGTCGGACAAGTGTCTAGGAGGACAGAAGGGTTGCGCGTCGAGACTTGCGCGCTGAGGGAATACTTGCACACCACCACGTAGGGTATCAGAATGCCTATAAATAGAGGACCACCCCTCCTCATTCAACATGAACATTGGACTTGAAGAAATTCAGAGCTCCCGTCGCACAGGTGTTGAAGTCACGCAAGTGTTGGTGGGTCGTGCAAGGTGGAGCAGCGCGATAGTTATTTGATGCCCGTCCAGTAGTCGCGCAAGTGATTTGGTGATACTTGCGCGCCAGATTTGAAGTTGCGCGACATGTTTCCATTAGGTTTCAAAATCATCTTGAGTTGAAAATAAGTAGAGTCGCGCAAGTTTGGATTTAAAGAAGACTGAATCGCGTAAGTGTTGAAGGTGGACTTGTGCGATAGTTATAACTTGAGCGCCGTCCTTGAATGTTGCGCGCCGCCTTGGAGATGCGTGCCAGGTGCTGTTGAGGCTTTCCAGTTATCTTGGTGCTGCACGAAAGTTAGAGATCAGTTCACGGGTGATAGTTGGACATCAACAAAGCATCCAAATAATGCAGAAGATGCATTCATTTAGCAATGATTAAGAGACCTTCACGTCTATAAACTGAGTGGGACTTCACCAACGACAGTGACCCAGGGGGAGTCAACGGGAGTGACCCGAGGGATGCAGTGAGATATCCCTAAACTTTTTTAAAGGAAGTGAGCCTGGGACAGAGTGACTGTTCCCGAACCTTTTTAATCCACAACTAGTGACGATTAGTGGAATTTGGTACTACCGACAACCTGTCGGCGTCTGCTCCTTGGATGTAGCCCCTAGCAGTGAACCAAGTAAAAATTGTTGTATCATCTCTTTGCATGTGAATGTTTCATTGCTAATCATATTCATCATATAGGTTTAACTAGTTCATACCAACGTGGGAACAAGATCATTTTTTTTAAAAGAAAATTTTGAAACCCTTATTCACCCCTCCCCTCTCAGGGTGTCCCCGGGTCCTACAGTATATGCCTAAAAACTATGAATTTAAAAGGGATTGACCAAATACACATTTATCCTAATTCAATGCACGAAAGAATCCATAATGAGTACAATCTAGAAACATCTCTTACTATGGATAACACACTACCCATATAAATCACTAAATAGAGGATCCAATAAAAGGGTACCTTATCAATATGTAGAGAGATACCAATGTCAGATTAAAACGAAATGGTGGACAAGGATGACTACTCTTAAGAAACACCTCACCAGCTCTCACACATACCCCTATTAGGAAAACACATACAAAAAATTTCCATCCCCTTAAACCAAAATGATGTAAAAAATTAATAAATAAAAGGTATAAAAATGTATTTATCATTTGAATAAAAAATATATAAAGCCACATAAAATAAAAAAACAACATGGTCATGTCGTGTTGGATGTAAAAGTTATATAATCACTCAACTTCTAGAGCCTCAAATTAAGAAAAAGGTTACTAAAAGTTTTAGAAAAAATCAAAAACATGAATGTTGTGTCTAGAGCCAAGAATCCATGAAAAGAAATCCACACACCACAACCCCAAAAATCCCAATATTGTTAGACATAAACAATAGACATTAAAGTAGAATACGTAATAAACAAAAGTAAAAAACTTAAAAATGGGACTTCAAATTTTAATTTGGTTTGGAAGAATTTTTAATCCACAAGAAAAAACATTTCCCTAGAAGAGTGAAACATATATTTTAATGGAATTAATAACTCCAATACACAAGATAAGATAACATTATTCTTAATACAAAACCACATATCTCTATCTCCCTTATTAAAAATTTATCTGACACCAATCTATAACAACTATATTTATGAAAGTATAGTTCCACTGCTAACATGAATTCATAGGGATAATTATACTTATATTTTATATTAATAGGAATACCTCTACTTTTTATAGAGAAATAATCACCTCAAATTTTCCTTCCAAAAAATAATGTTCACCTCCAAAAACTCCATGAGTATTAATTTATGTAACATACTAAATAAACTTATATCTAAATAGGATTACATTTTACACAATCCCTTTTTCCTCTACATAACTAAATCTGTTCCAAGATTCCAAAACACATCCTTCAACTTTGAAACTTATATATTTAAGATTCACCTACACTAATACTGCTAGTTCTAGAATTATGGTTTTTTGGAAGAATTAGATTCAGTACTAATACGAATTTCAAGAAGTTACACCTTTTTGAAAACATTATGTTTTCGGTAGAAAACTATTTCAAACACCAAAGATAACAATCTCCAACATAATAATCATTTTCAGGATTTAACACCATGTTCCCATGTTAATGAATACTATGTTCCCTAAATATGTTAATTAGATCTATTTTTCATGTCTATAAAATATTTTTATATATTAAGACATGCATGTTATCCAAGCCCCATTATAACACAAAAATGATTCAGAATTTACATAGTTATAATTTTAGTTAGGATATTGACAGTATTTTGATTTCCTTTAACATTTCATAGTTACATCACCCCATCATCCACAAGATTTCAGATGAAGTGGTATTTTAGTTGAATTTTCTTTATTTGGGAGTAAAATTTAAGATTCTTGGCTATGTGAATCACACTCTGGATATCATAGTATAACATATTGATGTCCATTAATTTACAATCTCCCCTGACAATAATTTAAACCCAACATAATCATTGCTTATGTAATTACAGAGATCTCATGTTAAATGATTGATAGTGAAACTACCCATTATAACTGTGATATATAGTTTATGGTAGTGCCTCTCAATGTAAACATAAAACCCTTGGTGATATTTTGTGAAACTAAATCAACACGAACGTTAGCATCAATAATCAATTTCAATGGATTTTCTATTACTTAATAGAGTAACAAATCCAATAAACCTTTTAGATACTTGGTGATTTACTATATGATCTCTGAGTGTTCCATTCCTAGATCTGAAAAACAAAATGGCCACACATATAGCTTGAGCGACATCGAGACTTGTAAAAACCATAAAATACATCACACATCATACTAATGGTACGTATTGAACCTTTATCATGTACTTAGAATTATCATTCATTTAGGTTTCTTCTTGTTTGAAATTTCAAAGTGTCTGGCCAGGGGAGTACTTACATGATTTGACTCAATAATTCCAAATATTACTAGTATTTGCTTGATGTAATTCAACTAACAATGCAAACATATTTTGGATGAAATGTGTATTCTAATCATAATCCCCAAAATTCAATTTTAGAACCAATAGCCTTTATCTAGCAACTTTTATAAGATTAATAATTCGTGCCTTCTATCCTATCCATTATATGTCTTATTAAAAGTAAGTCATCAACACTAAAAAGAATAATGATGAAAATTCCATCATAATATACCTTCTAGAAAAAGAAAAAAACTACAATGATGTGGATGAACCCCATTTACATTATGAAGTTATTAAACATCTGGCCATTGAATCAGTGCCACCTACTTGACCCCATATATAATTTTCTTAATATTTCACTCTATGACCTAGTCTCACTATTGTATAAAACTTTTCAGTTGGTCCATATAGATATCCTCTTCCATATATTTATGGAGTAAAACGTTCATGACCAAAAAATATTCACGAAATAAATATTCCATGTAAAACAAGATGAACACCATAAAAGTTGTTTTTCCACAAAGATAATTGAAAGTCGTACTAATATCCACTCATTTTAATTGTTGTAATTCTGTAAAAACTATTCATGCCTTGAACCAAAACATAAATTTTGATTCCACATTCGAATGATAAACCAATTTTTTAGTGACATATTTCCTTTCTATAGTTTCATTTGCTCATATATTAAAAACATACAAGTAAAATAACAATTCCTTATTCTTTAAATACCACTATAATATGTAACTCATAATTGTTACCTCACTGAGTATTTTTGGTTCCCCACCATCCCTGATAAGTAAAAAGTGAAATCTAGAATCAATTCTCCACACTGAAATTCTAACCATAGAATAATTACTCAGCTCCTTAGGTTTAACTCCTTTCATACATCACAATTTAGAATCTTAACCATAAGATTCTAATATCCTAGAGAATTTTACTAAATCCATACCTGGTACTTTTAGAACATAATCATATTTTTTCATTCTAGAACATGGTTATACCTCTAAAACTCAAACTTCCATGCTCCCTAAATAAACTCATAGAAATTAATCTCTAGTCAGAAAATCCCCATATTGATTTATTTTTTATTTTTTCCAAAAATAGTATGCCTCCTAGTTATGATCTTTCCACAAGATCTATTGATTTAGGAGGATGTTCTAGACTCTAATAACTTTTCACTAACTATAATACCAGATTATATAAAAAAAAATTTAACCATAGATAATAAATAAACATTTTTGTAAAATTTATCACATCATATCCCAATCCTTATCATTGATATGTGCATACATGATAAATATAAAAAAAATTGGATACATAAATTTAGACATTTAACCGAACCTAAGATGCTTCAGATGTTCTTGTGAAAGTGGGTCAGAAGGAATAAAATTTATAATATAAGATAGATAGTTGACTGATTCAACGTAAAAGTCCTTCAAAAGTTATAACATAACCTTATTCTTATAGATCTCTCATTCGGTTTTTGATTCATCCATTTTGAAACAACATTCTACTTAGGTGATTTAGGAATACTTTTCTCTATCCAGACCCCATTCATCAAATAGATTTTCTAGAACTATCTTTCTCTATACTCGCATCCATTATTAGACCAAAGTTATTTTCGCTTCATTCCATTATTATCATAAAAAATGGATCTTCATCCAATAAAATTCTAGATAAATCCGGACATGAGTTTCTAGAAAAACAACTAGACCACCTATGTAGAATCATCAAAGAATGTAATTTATTATGGTGATCCCACATGAGATTTCATTTATTATAGTACCCATATATATATATGAACTATCTTGATATTTAACTTCTTTAGTTTCCTTTAATATTAATTGAAGATAACCATCTGATAATTAAAATGTATTCAACTTCCACATGTTTATATTCAAAATGATCATTATTTATCCGTCATTTCGTAAATAAGTCATATAAACCCTTCTCAACAATGTGCCGAAGACCATGATGCAACAACATCACTATTTTAGAAGTTATTGATCCATCATGGTTGATATCTTCTAAAACATCATCCAAGTTCATTGTTTAATCATTCACACTATGGAACACCACCATGAAACCGAATGTGATTTTACACACACCATCCAAAAAAATGTACAAAATAATGCATCGTTAGGTTAGAAAATTTAAATTAGGTTCTTCTATAAACCATGGATATGAAAAATTCCTTGAAAATGAAATAGGAATTCATTCTTATTCGAATTCTCACATATCCTTTTCCAATAACTTTATGTGCCTCTCCATCCACAAGGTGAAGCATCCCAGGCTTCCAAAAACATAATACCACATAAATCCTATTGAGTAACTTGAATTCAATGAAGCTAGAGAATCAAGAATCCATGACTCAATAAAACTATTGACACTTAGAAAAAAATTTCCATCCTCCCCTTTAGATACAGATATTACAGATGAAATAGTAGTTTTATTTCCATAATTGACATTCCTTACTTGACAATACATCCATAACTTTCCCTTCATTTTGCAGTACCAATTTATGAAGCCACCGATACTAGCTGACTTCACTTGAATCATATCACTTCCATTTTCTCCTCTTTTTCTCTAACTTCTTCAATTGAGGTTTCTTATACCTTCTGTCATAAAGTCACTTATGGGAGAATGTGAACCTTCTTCTTTTCAATTTCTTCACTCAAGATCATATCAAATATATTCTCAATGAACAAGTTATTTTTTCTAGTAGAATTAATCATAGTGGTCATCCTGACATTCCATGATTTCGAAAATAAAAAGAGAATAATTAAGGCCCACACTCCTTAGAAAGGATGAATTTAAATTGATATAGCTAACTTCAAATCATATTAAACTCATACTTATGATCAACTAATAACGATAATTTTGACACCATCATGCTAAAACAATTTCCCAATATAAAAAATTTATTCATCCAAGAAGGATTATCATATATTTTTTCAATATTGGATATAAATATTGTATTTTTTTACAGTTTATTAAAGACACATTTTCGAATAAAATCATTTATAAAAAACCCATAACCTTAATATAAATTCTTTTACTACTATATATCTTCCATCAAAGATGGATTTTTTACAACAAAAAATATAAATATCTTTATTAATGATGTATTTCTACAACTACATCTTCCAAAAACCAAAGTCAAATCCTTAAAAATTATCCAAAATAAACATTTCCTCTTCAAAATAGATCATCTCAAGATAGAAAAACCCCATTGAACCAAAAAAAGGTAAAGGAAAAGTAATTCAGAATTTTTTTAGTGTCCTTATAATATATATTTTAGATCTCTGATTCAATATTAAAGACCACTTGTTTTACTAGATGTAGTAGTTATATAACCACACAAATTCTTAAAAATCCACTATATAACAAGGTTACGAGAAGGTCCAGAATAACTCAATGCTATAAAATATGTATCTAGAATTGAGAATCATAAATAACATACACTCACCCTAACTATACACCTTCATATACTCCCATAAACTTATAAAATAAATTTAATAGGAATTAGTAATAAATATAAGTAAAAAAAATTAATAAATGGATAAAAAAAATTTAGCATGGTTTCGAAGAAGTCCAAATACATAGGAATTAAGAACTTCAGTAGAAAAGTAAACAAGTGATTAAAACATAACTAATAACTCAAAATTATAAGATAACAGAAGCTTTGGCTAATATAAAACCATTTCTCTCTCCCTACCTATCAGTAAAAATGAGACCAATATATATATATATCATCTAACATTAGGAAACTCTAGTTTCATAAACAACTAAAATATATGGGGATAATTCCAATAAGATAGAATCAACATGGGAATCCCTACACATGGTGAAAGGTAATCTCCACCTCAGTTTGTCCTTCTAGTGAACATTTCCTGCATCAAAAGACTATATGATTTTACTTTTATGTATCATCCTGACGACCCTTTCATATTAATCGGATTGATTTTTATAGGTCCTTTATATCTCTATGCATCCATATCAACTCCAGGTTTTGAAAAACATACTATAGCTTCAGTACATGAATCATCCATATTAACCACCACTATCACTAATGGTTTCATAATTCTGGTTGATTAGAAACCTTTAATATAGAACTAGTTTGAATTTCTAGATGATACTATTTTTTAAGCTTTAGTATTTAGCTTTAAATTATCTTCATTCACCAATTGTAAAATATCAAACAAAAATAATTCTTTTTGTAAAACAAATCTACAAACAAAGAAAAATAAAAAATAAATTTTGAGATGGAATATTAATTCCATATAATTTATGAAACCAATCGTTGTGAGATTCATTTAAAATTAGTTGACATTGAATAATGAATTTGATATTAATGGATTTAATTTTGGATCCCCAATTTTGAAGTACTGTACAACTTTTTTATTAATATATAAATATTTTGTAGATAAAAAAATGAATATATCAAATTAGATTCATCTTAAATATAAAAAAAATATCAACATGATAATTAAAATGTAAATAAAATCAATTAACAGTTATGAAAAAATCAAGATACGAGAGATATATCAAGAACATGATAAAGGTAATCATCAATATTAGTAGTTTGACCAAAGTATTAAAGAAAGCTTAAAAGAGTACACTATGATTTGCTGTGCTTTGGGTAATTCGAATATCTACATGGGGAAGGTGAACTAAGGTTCCAATATGAAAAAATATTCAATATATGATAAAATAGTGAAAACAGATAAATATACAAAAAAAGGCTATGCGATCATAAATTTATTATCACTGTATCAAACATTGGTCAAGATGAGCTCAATAAAGTGACATATAATCCTAATATATATTACCAATGTCATAAACAAACCCAAGATAACATTAATAAAGTATCTAATATATCTCTTGATATATACCAAAGGGTGTTCTTGATCCCCACATGAAGGAAAATAGTTCCTAGGCATCAAGAATACACCTTATTTTATAGTTTTTCTAAATAATGAATTAAATGTAAAAGAAGGGGTTAGTCTTAAGAACCTCACGACACCCCACCATATATTATTAAGATATGTAACCCATTATGTAGATAACAAAATTTAGGATAACCATACTGGTTAATAAGAAAAAAACTAATATTAAGGAAACTAATATCAAAATAAAACTAAAATAAACCTTAAACATAATGAATATAGTAACAAAATTTATACGTGAACCCAATAATCTGAATTAAGGGAATAAAATTAAATGGGAATTTTATTAAGAAAGATATTACAAATGATTTTAATATAAACTAAAATAAACAAAAATAGTTTCTACTTATCTTTATGCAACATGAGGGTCTACTCCATTCATGTATCTTCCTCTAATCTAGTCTCGAATTTCATTAATAACCACCATTCCTATGTGGATACTTTACTTGAACTATGTTAGTACAAATTATGCCTACCTACACCCATATGGTGATTTTATGGTGTGAACAAAATGACCCCAATAACATACCACTACGTACTCCATGTGGAACCCATAAGAAACACACTATAACATGCAAGTTTTAATATAAAATATTAACAATTAGGGTTTTCATTTAAAATAAAACAAGTAACAAAGATGTTTTATATATAAAAAACTTATAAGGGGAAAATGGAATTAATACAAGTACAGAAACATTAAAATGTATAATTATATATGAAATTTCATGGTATTAAATAAACATTATGGGGAACCATGGTTGAGAAAATAGTGACAATGTTATAACATATATTGAGTAATGATATATTTACTAGGAAGAGTCCCATAATACCCTATAATGGACCTTGTCAAGAAATAAAAATAAAACTCCACTATCCATGGTTTACTATATACTTGTTCATGCTCTTATTAGGTAGGAACAATGTCATACATTAGGAAGGGAAACCCCTATTTATAGTGTCTTACATGTCCTAGTTCTTTCTAAGTACCCAAGTCTTCTCATGATGTTATAAATAATTAAAAAATTCTCCATATATCAACTGTAAACAATGAAAAGCATTCCAACATATGGTATTTATCGTAAAAATAAAATAATTTTAATTATAATTCAAGGATAAAATATTTTCATAAAACATCACTACTTATTTTAATTAAAACTATTATATAGTTTTCTGATGGAATTAGTCAAGAGTAAAGTAACCAAGAGGGTCCTTAATCATAAAAAATAGTGAAAACATGATAATAAATCATTATAATTCATAATAGTTCCATCCATTCAAGCCACCTTAATTTTTCTAAGAAAATCCATAATTTTCATTTTGAAAATAACTTGGTGTGAAACATATAAAACTAAAGACTTTATATACATTTCAAGTAACTCATCAATCAAAACACACGAGAAATAGAATAATGTAAAAGTATTATTTCCATCAGTCCTCATGGGTACCAAATGCTAACATAATAAACTTAAAACAATTTAGAAACACATTAAGCAAACCATGGTTTATAATAATGGTAAGAACAAAAAGAATTACTTATTGAAAATTGTTTGAATATGACAATAAATATTATTTCCACTAAAAATAAGGAGAATAGATTCTTTAATAAAGATTAAAATCCCTGCGAATGGAATCCACCAATTAATACCTAAGAAATTAATAACCCAAATCTTCCATGACCATTCAATGAGAGGAAATAAATATTAGAGAGAAGAAGTTAAATAAGGAAGGAGAGTGGTGTTTTTCACATTATGAGATCTTCTACATCGATGTTTATTTAGAGAATATATTGAAGATGGAGAGGGATCCCAAGGGAGGTTGATGCATGGGAGATCTAGATGGGATCCTTTTATGAGTGGGGGAGAAAATGACGAAGTATTCTTTAAAAATCCAATTTTAAAAATGTAAAAATTTAAAAATTATCACTTATTTCAAGGGTAGGGTTCACAAGTAGTGATCTTATGCATACTGCCTATTCAACCTGCTTCCTCCTTGTATATATCTCCAAAGAATCCAAATTTTTTTCTAAATTCAAAATAAAATCTAAAAGTAATACCTAAAATCGATAACTAAAAATTTCATTGTTGGTTTTATAATTCTCAATACCATATCACATTATTTCCCTATAAAGTCATTATGAAGTTGTTTTACCTAATAAGAAATGATACCATTACTCCATCATATGTGCTTCCACCTCCAATATCTTATGTGAATACCCTATTTATAACTATAAAACCCAAACTATGATAATTAACTTCCCTCATAACAACTTGTTATGAGAATAAATAATACAAATAGATTGTCTGACCACTGAGATATCATGTACTATTTGAAACTCCTCCTAATTTAAAAAATAATGAGGGTCTGGATGGTATTTTATTAGGTTATATACATAGCATAATTTATGGTTCATGGTTAACTAAGTAAACATTTATAGGTGATATGAGACCTTATAAACCTTGTTAGAGAGTTTAAAAGTCCCCATATACCTTGAAATTAACATCACATGATATCCAAGATGTTGGTGACCTAAATGAGGAGAAACCATTAAAAATACAGGTAATATTTCCACAAATTGAAATGTTCAAAGACAATGAACAACATATAACTTATAAAAACCCTACTCTTTCACCAGTAATTTAAAAAAATGTTAAAAAATTTATTTTGTATCCTAAACAATACTTATGAATTAAGTTTCAAAAACCATGGTACATCAATATGTAGATTTATACAGTTCACTATAAAAGCCTTTAAGTGGATATATCATGATATTTTATTAATTACTATTATTTTAAGAAAACTCTATAAATTAAAAATGGTAATCCCATGAACCTACAATGTCTAACATGTAATAATTAGTCATACACTCTAAAATTTCTATTTACCACACTATCTCTCCAACTATTTTTAGATGATATGACTTCTCAAATTTAATAGACATCCCTAGAATCTTGAATGTATATATATAATTGAGATGTCAACCAAGGATCTCTATCTTAAATTAAAAAATAAGTTACCCTGTTCAACTTTATGATCTCATAAACATGAAACTTCTCCAAATCCTCCACTATAGAGCTATATTTTATTGGTATAAAGTGGGATTATTTTTCCATTAAATCAATAACTACCCAGAAAAATGTCTTCCAGAAAAAGACATGAGGAATTAAAATAATTAAATGCATGGAAACTTAACCCCATATATAGGGGGAATTGTTAAGGGATAGATAATTCCATAGGTATTATAATTATTTTATACCACCTACTGACTTGTTAAGAAATTGTTCACATCATCTATAATATCATACCTCATGATTGGCCAGAAATACTATAATTTCATATCATAATACACTATAGTGGCTATGGGATGAAATACATAATGAGAATGGTGATAATAATTCACCACATTATGCATAATATATTAAAGGACCATATATTATCTCCTAAAACAAACAATTCCCTTAAGAGATATAGAACTCTCATTAGTGGTTTTCCTAACATATATAACACTCTTGATGCATTATAATTATTCATCCCAAGGATGATCCTAATGAATAATTTCAATAATAGATGGGTAAATATAGATATTAGATAGAAATATTACATTCTATTCCACATTTAAGTGAATTCTAGAAAAGTGTCTCATGATATTCTTCTCATTAATAGTCTCCTTCAAGGCATACGATGGATGATCCTTAATAAAATAATCATTGGAAAAATTCATCTTCCTCATAATGTAAGAAATTTTAATGTCAAATTTTTATAGGATCTCCACCCAATGAATAAGCGTGATATTAAAATATTTTTATTAAATGATTCACTACAAGATTTTTTGATTGGTATATATTTTGAACCTCTCACCAAAGAGGTAATATTTCAAACATGTTAGAGCATATGTGAATACCTCTAAGTCAATTTTACGGGTTATGTAGTTCCTCTCATTTGATTGTATTTTTGAGATCCATAAACCACCATGTGATCATATTTCTTAAGAAAAAACCCAAACTCTATACCAAAGGCATCATAGTACCCCACAAAATGCATACCTTATTCAGGTAATATCTAGACTACAGTTCATTTTATCACCTTTCCATATCTTAAAAAGAGGATTTGAATTTAAGGATCCATCAATATTTGACCACTATTGGGTGAAATTTTGATGTTGGATTCCATCTTTGAGAAATACTTTATATACCCCCATTAGTAATCAGATAGGACCAATAAGAAAAATATCTCTAATAAATTCCTTTTATATTCCTAAGAAATAATAGGCCCCTAATTTCCATGATAAACTAACATGACTAATTCTGATAAAAATTTATCAAGAAAATAACCAATTGAATCCATAATTTACACTTTGAAAACTATATATAAAGGATATGATCTAGAAGTGTTCCAAGAAAATTTTTCAAATGTTTCCCATGTTCCTCTTCTATCATGAAATATACCAAGATATCTTAAATGAACACCATGATAATGGTGTTGAGGTATTTGTAAAATACTCAATTTATAAGGTACTTGAACCCTAAAAGTACATTTTTTAAGATGAATTCCATCACTTTATACTAAAAATGACCATATATACTTCTTAAATAAGCCTTTCATATGTATAAACCCTTTACTCTGAGATGATAGTACCCAGATCAGATATAAATATTTTTGAACCCATAATACCATTTTATTTGATTAAAGTGGTCATTGATTAAAGGAATGTGGTGTTTTGTATGGTCATCTAGATCAAATTCCTAAAATAGATGCATATATGTAAGGTTCCATCCACCTTTGTGAAAAAATGAATAAATTTGGCCCATGGTGAAATAGTAGGATGAGAAAATTAAATATCATTGATTTCATTAAAATGATGTTTTTTCTCCCTAATCTAGGATCGATCTAATTTATATGATATGAATGATATTGGTTGTATCCCGAACACAAGGTCAATGGAAAATTCAACTTTTAATTTTGAAGGCAATCCAGAAATGTCTTCTGGAAATAGTTAAATAAATTCCCAAAACAAAAAATGGATGTTTACCAATAAAACACTCTTTTTGAGATTCCATCAAAAGTGAGTATATCAATCACTCTAGAAAACTAACATCAAGAAGAGAGTGTCTAGTTTGGTTGGAACTCAAGATATAATTACCTTAAAATAATTGAAAGATCCCATCAATATAGTTTAATGAAAATATTTAGTAATAATAATTAATATGGTATTTAAAGGAAATATTACAACCATACAATGAATACTAAAAAAATACATCTTTATAATGAGGAAGTTGCAAGTCATATCATCTTTATTTATATAAAGAGGAAAAGTATGGGAAAAAACCAAGATTATTCATTTTCCTAAGAGGGGTTAATATTTCTATTATATAAGGCACGTGGCTAGATTAGAGATTCATAAAATCCATAACTCAAATAAGGATAAATGAGTTATAGGTATCTATATCAAATAAAAAATAGAAATATATGATTCATATAACAACAATAACACTTCATAATCATTAATTCATGATTTATTACATAAAGACATATATGATAAAATAAAAAAAATCAAAATCCCTAGTGTATTTTAGGTAACTAGGTAAACAAAACTATAACATGGAATAGGTATAAAATAATATTATTTAAAAATACAATAACATTGTCTTAGATTCCTTTGGTCTTTTAAAACAACATGGGATGACCCAGGGACATACATAAGAAAGGGGTGAACTATAAAGTTCAATAAGGGAATAATGAAACTATCATATGATTAATGTAATATATGTTAGTCAAGAGGAATATCATGGTGAAATAAATGGGGAAAAAATCATAAACATTAACATAAAATCATTATATAAGATAATAAAAAAATAAAAGATAAGAATGCGGCAACAACAAAAAAGAAGGCATCAAAATAATAAGTAAAGGATAATGACCAAGATTTCAAAACAAAGTGTGATTAGGATTTACAAACATCATACATGGTATATCGTGATATAAAAACATTACCCAATGTGTTGGATGGTTATATAACTCTGGGCCAACCCTAACCATCATATTATGTACATGCATTTGTGTCCCACATTGATAATTAAATATAAGGATGTATTTTATCACTTTTAATACCAATATTAATGAGTTTGGGTGAAATAATTTTGAGTGCCCGGTAAATGAAATATAATTACATCAATATGGATACCCTTTATTAGAAATAGTGATTGATATACACAACATATGTGTTTGAAATGGAAAATCACATTACAATTTCGGCAGCATAACGACTGTACATAATGGTTTGTAGAAGGGTTTAATGAGAGATAATTGTGGCATATCATTACATGGGAATAATAGGGGTAATAAAAATATGTTAAAAAACATATGAATATAAGAAAAATTAGAAATCAAAAGGCATATCTCAAAAAAAGTTCTTGAATATAGAGGAGGAGATAAACCCTTACCTTGAGAGGGTGCATCTAAAATCATGGGAGGAGCTTATTAAGAGTCTGAGAACAGATTAGGATGGATTTAAAGAGGTTGAGTGAGACTAAATTCATGATAAATGTATTTTCATATAAATGGAGTGAGACGATGGTGGGTATTTATAGAAAAGGAGGGGAAATTATTATTAAATTTCTAATCAAAGGTTTTGGACTCTATATGATGAAATAATAGAAAACACAAAAAATACCATAGTTTTTTCTATGATTTCTCCCAAATTGGAGTGATTTGCAATATTTTATATTCATATGAACCGAAAATATTAAAATAATACCATTGGTGATGTTGAAGTGAGCCATGTTCATAGAGAATTGATTTTAAAATAGTAAAATATAATATAGGTTTTGAAGAATTCATTAATGGTTTATAAAAAAAATAAAACAACATAAAAAAACAAATTATTTCAAAGGGAAAGAATATAGTTTTTCATGGATTAGTTTTATATAATTTATTAAATTAATATTTTCTTATTATGAATTTATAATATAGACCATATATTGTTATTGAATTTAATTTTTTACATAACAATTTGGCTGTCTAAAAAACATATGAATATTTTCTCATTGGATAATTTCAATTTATTTATTTCAAAAATTATATTTATTTTATCAAAATAATTTTTTAAATAAAATAATTTTCAATTTTTTATAAAAATACATATTCATTAGAATATACGAATTATTATAAAATTAACCACTTATTGACCCTTATAAAAATTAAACTGGGTGTAATTAAATTAAATTATCATTTATATTGAAATAATTATTATCTAATAAGAATATTTTATTAAAATGTCATATATTTCAAATCTTATTGAGTATATCAAAAGAGGGTCTTAGTTGAAACTATACATTTCCAAAACATGCTATTTTAATTTAATTGTGTCAAAATATATTTTTTCTCTAAATCATTATATAATTATTGATAAAGTGACAATAAAAATGGATAAATATTATAAATTTTTTAATAAAAATAAAATATAAAATTTTATATACTATCGTCCAGATATATAACCCATTATTACACCAGTTTATTCCATAAGGGAAAGGTGTGAAATTGGGGTGTTTTCTTAGGGTAGTTGGAAAACATGGTTTGGGTCGTTATCTTGATAATCTTAAAATTATCTCATAAATGGGTTTTAATGTGATTTAGTTATTAAATATCAGCTTGGTCTTGGTCAATGGAAACACCTAGTGATTCAATATCCCTTGAGAGATCTGATAAATGAGATTCAATGGGTATGATCGTATTGGTTGAGGCCATCACTTCTTCCATATTTGTCAATTGGATTTTATCATAACCCTTAATATATACTTTTCTTAATGGTTATTGTTAAATGGCTACATTATCAATTGTTATGCTTTATAATAATATTTTAAAATTTTACAGACTATATTGGTCTTAAAGAACCAGTGTAGTATATGTATTTTCTATACCTATATTACTAAAAAAGAAATTTATTATCTTAAAAGTGAATTTCATTTATAAAAGTTCATGTCATTAAACAATCCTCCCTTTAGAAAAATTTACCTTGAAATTTCATTCTTTATAGTAGAATATTATTGGGTATATATATTTTATCACCTCTTTGAGTTCCCATTTGTATTCCTTAAACATATCGTTCCCCAAAACACATTGACCATGAAAGATTCATTTTTTAGAGAAAATTGTCTTTACAATAAAATATCTTCACTAAATTATCAAAATATGAAGGATTTTCTCTAAGGGGTATCACCTATAGATTCAATATATGTTAGAGGTTTGGTATGTGCTTCTATAATAGGGGTACATGGAACTCATCTTGTAATAGAGATATGTTAGGTAGGATTGCAAGTCGATTGGACATAAATCCATTGCAATCATGAATATCAATGGTGATGATGTATCTTATACTATGATTCTCATTCTCCCCAATCCTCATGAATTTATTCTAGGAAGATATAAAAATAAACACCTTATCTCTAACCTAAAACTCAAGGTATCATTGATGATTATGTATATAGATTTTATATTGAATTTATACATATATAATATTATGTTGATTGATTTAAACATTATCTATATTATATTATATAATATCAGGTCCCATAAGTTTCTATTATCCAACTTTATTCTTATATATTAGAGTATGTTACCTCTTCCTGTACAGATCCATATAAAGTTCCATTTGAATAGTATAATGGAATCTATTATTATATTATAACTCTAATAGGGTAATTTATTTATCCCAAAATCCATGAAAATTCATTGAGCATGATCTCAATATATCCCTTAGAGTTTGAAATCATCTCTCATACTGAATATCCATCATAGGGTAATAAATAGTACTAAAAATTATCTTTATATCAAACAATTGTTGATTAATTCTACAAAACATTGAGGTAATGATCATATATCGATTAGAATAATTGGAAATTGGATCTCCATAAAATCTTACCAATTACCTTATCATTATAATGGGAAGTTAATCAAGATAAAAATCATCCATGATAGAATTGAAATGTGTTGACTTTGCAAGGTGATTGACAACCACCCCGACGGTTATATTTCTATTAGCTGTCCTTGGAAGTCTTCTGATGAAATCAATAGTTATGTTTTCTCATTTTGATACTGGTATGGGTAATGGTGGAGTCATACCCTTTTTCTTCAATCATCCATCCTTGACTTGTTGGCATACAAAACACCGAGATAAAAAATCTATAATACCCATATTCATGATATATCAGAAGAAGTTTTGCTTAAGATATCTATACATATTATTTATTACTAGATGAATAATTAAATATTAGGTATTAAAATCATATTGAAGTTACCTATATAGTTTTATTTTTGATTGGATACATACACAGATTCAAATCCTTATAACTATATCACTAGAAAAGTTGAACTCTAGAATATTCGCTACCTTTTTCTGTTTCTCCTCACCATCTTTTGGGCCTCTATGAGCCACTTAATAATATATGGTTGAGATTTTATTTGAGAAAGGTAGGATAAATATTTTTTTGTGATTCCCCTATCCATAAAGTTTGTATATAAGAAGATTTTATCCTTTTCAATCATCATCAGGGATAGGGGTTTAGGATCCTTTTTTAATTTAAGTATCTACCAATTTGATTGCCTCGCTAGGATGATAATGTATTGAATAATAAAAATCCATGATCATCTCTAACCACCTTTTAGGAAAATATTGTGATTTTGTGTGAATATATACTTGAGGCTTTTATGATATGTATATATGTCACAATTCTCCCCATACAAATAAGATATTTAAGTATTCAATGTGATGATCACTTAATAAAATTAGAGATCGTGTGTTAGGTAGTTTTAATTATAAATATTTAATTTTTGGCATCCATAGAAAATAAATTTTTCATCTTAAACGAGTTAACAACACTATTATCTTTTAGATACATAACTGTTGAACAAAAATCCATCCCGACAGGTGGGTATTGAAAGCACATGTTCAATGATTACCATCTTCTTTATCTCTTTAAATATCTTCTCACATTCATTAATCTAGTAAAACTTCACTCCATTTTGAGTTATCATGGTTAGTGGGACTTCCAATAAAGGTAAGATTCTCAAAATTGATGATAATACACAAATAGTCCATGGAAACTATGAATATCCATATAGGGAATGATTCTATTTCCTCTATTTTCAAAGGAACTACAAATACACTTTTTCTGGTGAGAACATCCCCTTATAATGTTACTTGATCAATCTAAAACTAATGATTTATATAATTTTCTTATAAATTTTCATTTCATATGGTATTAATTACATTATTTAAATGATACTCATATTAATACTTTCTTTTGAGTAGATAATAGTATCATTTCTAAAGAATACATAAATTTATCGAGGTAATCTCTAAAGAATCTATTCATTAATTCCACGAGGATAACAAGAGAATTTATGTGTTCGAATGGAATAACTATGAACTCATAGTTCCCATACTATGAATGAATCAAAGTCTTGTGGATATCCTTTTTATACACTTTAACTTGATAGTATCCTAACTGAAGATCCACCTTAGAGAAGTTCTAAGATTAATATTACTAATTAACAAGTCATAAATCTATGGAAGAGGATACTTGTTTTTTATCGTGATCTTCTTGAATTCAGGATAATCAATTCAATGGTGCATTGATACATACATATTTTTAACAAAGAGGTCCAACACACCCCATGGTGAAGAACTTGGTTGTATAAACCCTTTTATGAAGATTCAAATATAGTTATTGATCTAGATATTCATGTTTAACAGTTACCATTATATATGGAGTCGCGAATATTAAAAAATCTCCCAGTATAATATTTTTTGAGAAGTAAAACTCACACCATAAATGATGAATAGTAAATTCATCAGTAAACACAATAGTGTATTTCAATATAATGGTATTTTCATCAGGGATGATATTTTCATTAGTATCAATCATTTAAGAAAGATACGCATGCTCAAAAGGTATTAATATACATTCTTGAAATGATTATACAAAAGGTTATTGATCATACTCCTCGAACTGTTATATAATAAAATTATGATTCATGATATAGAGGGTGATTTCGTTCTCTCAGAAATTTATTTTGTATCTATATAAATAAAGATAATACATACCTAGAATTGCATCAAAATCTGCTAAAGGGGCCATCACATGGATCATTGGGAAATTCAACCTCTAAATATGAATAGAGAAACACTATATACATGGGATAAAATAGTTTACCCTTTTTCTGTTTTCATAGATAGTTTAAATCCCATGTTTTTTGGTGGTGTTTGAATAATTCTACTAAATAGGCGTGATATGAAAGAATGCATAGAACAAAAACCAAACAATACATTTTCTATTCTTTAACAAATAACTAGAATTCCTTTCACAATGTAATTTTTTAGATTCCACCTCATTAGTTGTGATAAAATAAGATATTACTTTTTTTATGCCTTATAGGTTATTATCATTGGTAATCATTGAAAACCCTTGGCTTAATTAGTTTATTTTCATAGTGTCTTTATTATTTAAAGTTGAAACATTGGAAAAAAGGCGGAGGGCTATCTAGAGAATTATTTTCTTCCATCACATTAGTGGATTTTTTTATTATATGTATTTTCTAGATAAGTGACCTTATTCCCCACACTTATAGAACTTCCTTTCCCCTTTATGAAATTTTTATATTGCTTCTTCTTACACTTTTGACAACTTGTATATTATAATTTCTTTCAACCATGTGATTTATCTACAACTCCACCAGAATTAAAATCTATTCTTTGAATCCTATCCCTTGTACATTGAGATTTAATTACCTCCATTTTTATTTTGAGGAAAAATCATATAATTTTCTTTTTCTAAGTATCAAATTACCAATGATCTTTGTAGATCTAGCTTTCTCCCACTAAAGAAGTTATCAACAATATTTTTGAGGTCAATGAAAAAGCTGAAGATTTATCATGTAAGTCATGTGAGTTTTTCCTCAAACTGTGTGATATATTTATCATACTTTTTCTTTAGGATAAATAACCATATCTCTATATTTAGTCAATGAGTGCAAGGAAAATATATATCAAAACACATTTTCGAGACTTCTTTCCACTACATAACTTTTATATCCTCTCTGATATTGGTATTTTTGATAAATGTCTATCATTGATAATATTCTCCCAACATATAATAAATAGCTACTATGACTATATCATGGTCATAAAATTTAAGTAAAGAGAAGATATTTTCAGAGGTTATCCATTTTTCCATGATTAGGGGATCATAAGATCCACTTAATGTTTAAGGCCATTGTTTCATAGAGGACTTAATTGTGGAAATAAATTTCTTAGAGGGATGTGGGGTTTCCCCATAATTCATGTTTTGTTCAAATATTGAGTTAATTGTGTATTTATTTTCATGATGTTCTCAAATATTTATCCCATTGGGTTGGTAATCTCACTTGGGAAGGTCCTATCACATTGGTTTACTCAGTTCCTCATATTTCCTTCTATTGACTAAAATAAAAGGAAACTTATGGATATGATTTATCAAACTATTAAAAACATAAAAGTGAAACTAAGGAAATTGAAGGTATAACTCATAAATACCATACATTCAACAAATTATCAATTTATTTCTTTTAATATAAGTTATCAATGGAACATTCCCTAACATATATTTTAGAGACATTTTTGTACCCTTCATAAGTGTTCATAAAGATCTTATGAATTTACCATAGCATACCCCTTGTGAGTGTCAAAATAGTTTCTTTATAATTTATCTTTGTTGTGTACCATGATATTATTGAGTTAAACCCCAATGCATAATTTTTCAGGATATTACCCCTAGGTGAAGCTTTGGTAGAGAAATATATACTTTTTGTATCCAGAAAGAGTTTTTTTTTTCTGGGAACACAATTAGTCTTTATTTTAATAAAATTAATTAGTGTTTTCTTATATTTAGTCTTATCATTAAGGCATTAAATAAGGTTTTATAAACCTAATCCCCAATAAAACTAGAACTTACATTCACAATAACTATGAAAAACCTAGTTATTTATAAACACCAATTCATGATTTATTATTTAAATACACACATAATACAATCCAGAAAGATAAAAAGGCCTAGTTTATTTGGTTATTTAAGTACATAACACCATAACTATAACACCCAGATATTTTGTGATTTTTTTAATAAAATAAATAAATAATTTATTTTTAATTACATGAAACATTGATCCTATCTTAAATTACATATAACACTACATTTAACATTAATTACACGATACACCGTGTTTATCTTATATTACACACAACACTGGGTTTTAATAAACCACGACAGACAGTTAATATAATTATATTTAAAAGAACATTATTAGAGAACCTTTAAATAGGTGGAATAAATATGAATAAATAAAATAAAAATAATATTTATAATTTTATATATAAATAAAATATATTGATAAAATTATATAATTTTTCAATAAAGTATTTATATGTTTTGAAAATTCAATTTACTAAAAAACTATCCTTTTTGTGAACAATATTATAATAATTTTTAAAAATTTTAGAAAATAAATTTTAAAAATAAACTAAAATTTTAAAATAATCTTTTCAAAATAATATTATTTTTAATTTTTTCTATTTTGTTGATAAGTAACAATTTTTTATGACTAGTGAAAAATAATTATTTTTAGTTGACACTAGTGTTTTCCTTTAATTTATTTGTAATGGTAAATTATATTTTAAATTGGTTTTATAGAAAAATTAGTTAAATTATATATCAATAAATTTAATTTAGATCATTATAATCAATTTATTGCTGAATTTTAATATAAAAACTTTATATTTTTTGAATGTTTTTTCTTAAAAAACATGATTTCAAATCACATTTGCAAGAATAGTTTTAAATTAAATTATATCAATTAAATAATTTGAATTTGGAAAAATGGATTCCATATTTAAAATTATAATTTTATATATTATCAAATATGTTCAAATTAATTTTTTACGATAAGGATTTGGGAAAATTGTTAAAACTAATTATCTTGATTAGTGTTAAAATGGGATTTTCCGAATTATATGTGCTTGTATTGAAATTAATTTTACATAAAAATTGGATTTTTATTTTATAAACTTGATTTAATATTTAGAATATATAGGCCAAAAGTATTTAATAATTTTTATTTTAATTCTATTATTAAATTACATATTACCTTGGTAAATAAAATGATACGTGATACCATTGTAAAAAAACCGAAAGGGTAAATTTAGTAAACTTAAAGACTAATAAATAACATGAAAAAATTGTTTTTATTTTTTTTAGAGGTTTTTATAGAACTGAGTATCCCTACACTCAATTATTTATCTATTTTGGAGGCACATGAGGTAAGAGTGGTGACCTAATAGTTAATAATGTTGGGTATTTATAAGAATGTTGCTCCTCCTCAATTATTAAAGGATGCTCACTCCTATATCTTACAAACACCTCTCTAGCCATATTTCTTAACTAAAAACTATAAAAATAACCTTATAATCATATATTACTAATTTGTTTCTCAACTATTACCTTGTAATGATTTTGGTTCCCACCAAAGTGGGATACCCGAAGAAGATGCAACATTCACTAATGATTGTCTTTTGTTTTATTTGTTCCTCTACCTCATTAAATTATTATTATGCCAGTATGATGTGATAAATTAAATATAATCCATATAATTTGATGTTTTTATGTTAAATACATTACCTAAAACCATCTCTACCTCCATTAAATATCTTATAAAATCATCATTTCTGTGTACGGTGGACTACCGCCTTACAAACAGATTCAATTCGTTTTTCTATTAGCACATATCACGGTTGGACATAATGATGGATTTATTATATATCTATATATAATGGTATATTATTATACTTATATAATTATTATATAATACATACCTCAATGATTTCAATTTTTTTGGGAATACAATAATGTCACTCATGTTTACGGCAGACTACCACCCCATGAAGCGATCTGATTCATTCACAATTTATATAGAAGGTAATAAGGATGGGTTTAATGAGAATATTTTATGTATAATAAATAAAAATGATTCTGGAATGATAATATATCACTAATCTTTGTTTCTTTCAATTCAACATAAAAATGGAAACAACGTTCATCCAGGTATAAGGCCTATCATCTTCATAAACGGTGCATTTAAAATTTTATCTCTAAATATTAAGGGTTACTCTAAAAACACATATAATGATTATATATATATGATATTTATAACATAGTTAAAATTTTGGATATTATTAAACCATGAATTAAGTATAAGAATAATAAATTAAATTTCAAAATATACAATAAAAACAAAGTAGTTATTGGTCAAAATGTGACTTTGTCATTGAAATTTTCATAAATGGGTAATAAAAGAACCAAAGAAAATAATTTATGTTATGATATATATGAATATGTTTATATATTATATGTATAATAAATTTTTATTTGTTATATGTTATATATGAACATGTATGAAGTAATTAAAGACATAAGGTAATGAATTTCTATCTCAATTATTAATTTTTGTGAGACACATACCATATTCACCACCAATTTATTTTATGTGGTGTATATACTATGAATAAATGCATTTTATGATTATTATAAATAATATAATCAGTTTTTACACCTATCATACACTATTAGGTGTATATAATCCCCTTGGAAAAGTTATATCATGAATATCCTTTATTTTATGATATTTTAAAAATTATTTTCTGTAATTATTTCATGGGTATTATAATTCAAATATACCAATGTAGTAAGAGTTTAAAGCTAAAATATAATCATTTATTGGGATGACTTATTATTATTATTCTAACTATGAAATATTATTAACTATCTCTCATAAAAATAATGAATGTTATTCTCATTTGGTTATGTTATGAGAGTACATTTTTAACTTCATTTTACTCTTTTTATGTACTCAAGAGTTCAAAATAATGTTTTCATAAAATATTGTATTTTCAGTTGAAAAATATTTTTATTTAAAAACCATGTTTTGTAAAAAAGTTTTCAAACCTGTTTTAAAAAAAATCAAAGAGGAAATTATAGTTTCCCCAATAAATGTTTTAAATAATTATAAAAATCATTCATTATAAGATTTCATGTTCATTTTCAACAAAATTGATTTAAACAAAATATGGTTTAAATAAATTATTTTTGAATAAAAATATTTTCCTCGATAATTTTTTTAAATGACCTTTAAAAATTATTTTACATCTAATATGAGATCGGTTGATGTTACCTATTGTTTACTAGGGATATGAAATAAGGATAACATTTTTATTATTTTATTGAATGTTTCAATAAGACAAGATGTTTATGAAACCTTCTTCTATTCCACAGGTTATACCATTGTATAATTATTTTGAAACCAACTTCTTTTTCATGGATTATGCCACGATAAAATGATGAAATGATTATGAAACTTTTATCTTTTAAAAAGGTTATGATATGATGCTATGTTTATGAAACACATTTAATTTCATTGGTTATGAGATTTTGGGTGATTTATGATTTTTTGGAACACATATATATTGTTTTATTATATGATGGGTTGGACCTATATGTATTTCCAATGCATTGATTAATGATAAAATATCTATGAGGATAGAGGGTATGTGAGTGGTCTACCCAATCCTAAAAACGGTTACATGGGAGGTCATCCCAAGACCAAAAGAGGGTATACGGGAGGTTATCCCAATCCCAAAGAAGGTACACTAATGGTTATACCAATACTAAAATGTTATTAATGACGTAGTGGGTATCCCTAAAATTATATTTTCTATTATTATGTTTATGAGAAAGTTCCATCAGTTATTACAATGTTATGCTCTCATGGATTATTTTCTTCAATTTCATTATGATTAGTTTCTTATGAACTACCAACAATTATGTCATGGATCAATATTTTGATCTTTAATATGTAGTGTATGGGTATTTAAATTTTATGATCTTGTCTTATACACTTATTTTCATGATATGATTATGTATTTTCCTTATTTACCCTAATTGAGTTTCTGAGCTCACCCTTTTTTATAGTTCTTTTATATCAGTTATGAAAAATTATTTTAAGTAGGGTATGTTTGTGAATAGTACTATGAGGGATGATAGTTATGTGAGATGTTGAATATATTTCACCAAAAAGGATGATTTTGTACCGAGTCCTCAATGACACTAAACTGTTATGGTCCTCAGGAATGTGTTTATATAATGTATTGAATATTCATCTAAAAATTTGTAATATCAATGTATAAAAATACTTAGTTTTTATAGCCGGTAATAGTGGAATGTATTATGTAACCTTTTTAAAATTAGATGAGAAAACTTTAGAGAAATTTATAATGATATTTATAAGGATATTCCAAGGGAAGTATATAAGTAAAATTCAAAGGATGAGTTAATATATAAGAAAATGTAACAGAATTTTGGTAAAGGATAGATAAAGTTGTTTCCAAGAAATTAAATATCTATCTAGATACCACAAGTGGATGTGGATCATGTGTATAGGTACCTAGGGGTAATAAATCTAAAAATGGTATTTTGGGATGGATTCAATCATCACTTAGGTCATGAAAATAGGCCTTTCTAGACACCTGGTTTGACAATTTGGATAGATATTATTTGGATATCCAAAATCTATTTCAAACCATAATGGATGATTTAAATAAATTATGACCATGGATAACCTAGGTTAAGGCCAAGTTGTCAGATATTTAAAGTAATGTGTCATGATATAGACTTTATATAACTTATTTTTCATATTTATATGGTTTCCCAATATGATTAGTGATTCTAACTCAATATTTTCTAGTTTTAGTCAATGGATGGAACCTGAAGGAACCGTGTTTATGATGAATGCAATGGAAAATGCAATCATTGAACTCTTGAGAAACCAAATGTTATGGGAGATGGAATACAAAATTTGGTTACTATGATAAAAAAAATCTTATGCTATGAATCATTTTGAAGATATAAATAAGAAAATGTGGGAATAAACTTCTTTTGAATCCTTTTTGATGCAACACATACGATATTTTTTTCGTTCAAAAAATACACTCGTTTTTGAGTATTGGTTTAGTACCACTAAAATTATTTTTTCCATTCTCTAGTGTTCTGAACATGAAAAATTAAATTTGGATATCTATCATTTGGAAAGATAATCACATCAATGGTGAAACCTTTTTAAGAACACAAGTCAAGAGGAGGTAATTATGTCCAAGGAATTAGAAGAGTTTAGGAGGAAAATTTTCAATAATAACTTCCCTAATAATCTATATATAATGATGCAGAAGAAATTTCTCAACATCCAATATAAGTTTGGTGAATATATTGACATCTACAAATATAATTCTATAGTACTTTCATTGTATGATTCAGGTTAAATTATCAGTCTAGAAAGAAAACTTGATTGGTTCTTTAGTTGCGTAAGATAATGTATTTGAGGGGGACTAGACATAGGAGAAATTAGAACCTATGAAGAATTCATTTGTTGTGTACTATAATTAGAAATTCAAACTATATATTCCAAATATTCCTAAGGTTTGACAACAAACGAAAGATAAAGCCTCATGAGAATTCAAATAAATCACATGGTGGAAAGAAATTTAAGTCACTGACATTCTAGAGATGTGATAATAAGAACTCAAGTGAATTACTAAAAGGTAAAAGGAAATATTACAACTGTGAGAAGATTAGAAATAAATTAAAAGAATTTATAAGTGATGTGAATAATCCACTCAATGAAATGAATGAAGATAGAGAACAAAATTATGAAAAAACAACTCTCGAGTGATTTAGGTGCAATGAGTTTTTACATTATGTGGACTAATTCCCCAATCCAAGGGAAAATGTCAATGATAATACACAACAGCCTTTAAAAAAAAGGAAAAAAGGGAAATATTATGCAATCATAATAGATTAAGTGATCATGATTATTAGGTCACAGTTATCCTCCCCTCCTTAGTTGGAAATTTCCTGTTTGATTTTGTTTGAATGAATCCTATGAAAATATTATTTTTCATTATTTAGTTAAATATTGTGTGATTATATCCCTCTATATAGATTCTAGAATAATGAAATAACATTTTATAATCTCTCAGTACAAGGATTAAACCATTATTCCAATGAAAATTATTTTATATAACCTGAGAGATTATATAAGAAATTAATGGGGAATTAAATTTTATAAGTATATTTGTATGACTAACATAAGAGTTTGGATAGCATAATTGGATTATGAGTTTAAGGTTTATCATAAGTTCAAATTTATTTAATTCAGTTTTATGGTTTTATATGATGGGAGTTTATCATGATTAATGATATTTTAAGATAATTTTTTTTAATGAAACCCTTTGGTTTTGTATACATTTTAGTGAAAATATTATTAAAATTTTTGGAAATATTTTTTAAGGTACCAGTAAACCTTATAGTTTATCTTATCCATGATATTGAGGTAATTATAATTTGTATTAAACTACTTTATGAAGTCAACACAATTAATTTCTATCATAGAAAATTTATCTTTAAAACTTATTTCTAGAACAAACATTAACGATGTGGTAAGGTTTCCCAGAGTACCACATTCAACAATATCTGATCAAGATATAATGTTTACCTTCATGTTTTGGTGATGTATTTAGAAATCTCTTGATATAGTGTTGAGTTTCAGAACATCATATCATCCTCAAACAAATGATCAGTATGTTAGATCAATTTAATCATTGGAGGATATACTATGATATTATTCCATGTATTTTAAAGGTTTTTGTGATAAAACCCTTCCTTAATTTGATTTTTCTTGAAATAGTTTCTTTCACTAGAGCATTCATATGGCTCCTTGTGAAGACCTTTATTGAAATTAGTGTATATATCCAATGTTTTAGAATAAAATTGCAAAAATAATTCTATTGGTACTTAATAAAGTTTATGAGATGGAAGAGAAGGTTAGAGTCATTTAGAAACATGTAAGGATAGAAAATGTTGATAGATATGTTATAATGGTGATTATGGATGAAATCTAGAATTTGAAGTTGGTGAAAAGGTCTTTCAATGAATTTTTATGTTCATGAATGAATGGAAAACTAATCCCTAGGTATATCAGTCCATTTAAAATTGTCGATCATATTGAGACCATATCTTATCACTTGGAACATACAAAAAAACTATCATCGGTTTTGAAGTGCACTGTGTTGCATTTATTGTCAATGAGGCATGAAGTTGTCTTGGAATGAATGGAAGTCAAGGAATGTCAAGATGTGAATGTCAAAGGATGTGATGGTGTGGGTGGTGAAGGAGAATGACCATGGTACTAAGATGCATGTCACTTAGGAGATTCACTAAGTGGTATTGGAAATTGTGGTTGAAACATTCTCCATGAAAATCAGACGATTGTTGAACTGATCTTTAAGTTCCAAGAACTTGTATCAACTGGATACAATGTCACAACAAGCTCTAAAAGGCCATGCATTGTTAAGACAATGCATGAGGATGTGAATGGGATCCATCCAAAACTTCTAAGTGGATGATGTGGATTAATGAAGTCCATGCACTATCACTTAGTGCATGTGAACATGAAGATGATCCGATTGATCTCTGATTAGATCAATGAAGCACATTGAAGTATTTTATGTGATTCAAGAGCTCGGTTGATGAAGAACCTTCGGGAATTACCTCCTAAGTGAAGATTATTTGTTTAAGAAGAATGGAGAAATTCTAATGAAGAAGAAGAATAGAAATGTGGGAGAAGAGAAGAAATGGAGAAGAAGAGTTGTGGCACATGGCATTTTACACTTAGTCCTTATACAAAGTACTTAGTGTTTAAGTAGGCAAAAAATATGCCACCAAGGGCCAGCCTTAAGGGTTCAACCCCCAAGGCACATGTGGGCCTAAGGCACCACGCCCAAGGGGGGATCCCATGTGGCCAGCCCGAGAGGCAGGGGGGACGTGTGTAAGCCCCGGGCCACGCAGGGGATCAGTTCCTGCGCAGCATGGGCGCCTGAGCGCGCGCCCGAGGTGCATAGTGGGCGCTAGAGCGCACCCGCAGAGGCAAGAGTGGGCGCAGAGCGCGCCTGCAGGGAGAACACGGTGTGGGGCGGCACCGTGGAGGGAGAGAATTCAACTGAGCCGGTTGGGGGAGCGCTTAGTTGATAAGGCGCGGCAATTCCTCTCGCCGATTCGATGTGGGACGCGAAAATTTCCCCGGGAGCAAATCTCGGCCGTCCGAGCCATCGCGCGCTTTATCCACGCCGCACGATCCATCTCCGCGGCGATGATCTAATCCTGGCCGTCGCGTATCACGATCCGATGGCTGTGGCTCGTCTTCCACCTCGAGCTCGAGCCGATGCCACCCGCGTGCCTCCGTCGAACCAGGAGCAACCTGAGCATAGTTTTCGAGCTCTCGGCCACCTTTGAAGGATCTAAGACGTCCATGGAGTTCGTTTGGACACACTGAACAGATTCATGTATAAAAATATACATGCATGCAACGTATGGAAAATTTCGAAGAAGGCCGAAGCAAACCGAAGGTGCGAGGCCTTGTGTGGGTTCGTGCCTTTGCATGGATTGGGTTTAAACAGAGGCCGTGCATGCGTTATAAATCGCATGCACGAGGAGGAAAGAAAAATGAAAGAACCCGCGTGAAATAAAAAGAAAAACAAGATTCACAGAATCTTGAAATACCCGAAAACTTCGGGGATTCAAAGATTGTATCCCGCGGATTTTTTGAGGATTCCTCTGCCTATAAAAGGAGAGCCCGAAGCACAGAGAATCTTGCTGATCCTTGGTTGAAAATCCGAAGTCCCGTGAGAAGCCTCTGCCTCGCGAAGAAGAAGCCGCCGCGCAAAGATTTGCGCGGCTGAAGTCCCCTGCGCGCTAATCCTTTGCGCGGCAGGAAGACCTCGTGGCCGCAACACTCTGCGCGCCCGAGACTTGTTCCCTCTCTGCCTGCACCCTTGTGCGGCAAGAGGAAGTGCCCGCGGGTGCAGCACTTGCGCGCCCTGCGGCAAGAGGAGTTTGCGCGCTCGAAGGGTTGCGCGCCCGTGGAGCCCTTGCACCTCGCACCCTGTGTGCTTGCTACACCAAGACCCTACGCGGCAGTAGGTTGCATACCTTGTGTGTGTACGCTAAAGTGGGGAAGAAGACCCGAGGCTTTGCCTCTTGTGTGTGCAAGGAGAACCCGAGACCACACCTTGTGTGTGTGCCAAGTGAGGAAGACCCTACGGGTTGGTTGTGCACCCTTGAAGATTAAAAGAGAAAAACAAAGTGTGTGTGCAAAGTGGAAGAGGACACAAAGAGCAAAGAGGCCGTAGCCTTTGGTATGTGCAAGAAGAAGTGAAGGCCAAGTCATGTGTGTGCAACAAGTGAAGACCACAACTCAACCTATGTTGTGTGTGTGTGCAAATTAAAAGAAGTGGCCGAACCTTAGTGTGTGTGCAAACCAAAGTGTGTACACCCTAAGAAGAAGAGAAGATATCCACACTAGTGTATAACACACATTTATGTGTGTAATCAAAACAGAATAAAGTGTGTGAAGAAGTGAGAAGGTGGTGTGTGCTTAAAGATACTACACCCTTTGTGGGTTTATTGCACCAAGAGAAGAAAGAGGGAAGTGCATGCATGCATGCATTCACGTGCACACATGAACAGTGCTAAATCAGTTGTGTGCATTTGAGTTGACCAAGACCAGAAGATCTTGAAGAATTTGAGAAGGCCATGCAGTCAGTGCATGAGGAAGCAGAGTTGCCATGCACTCAGTGCATGAAGTTGAATTGAGTGAGACTGAGCCAGAATGAAGTGAAAGATATTGTTTGTCTGAGTTTGCAGTAGATTGAGAAGAGCCTGATCAAGTGAAGTGATCAGAAGATTACTGAGCAAGACCAACAGACCTTTTCAGAGGCTGTTGAAGATTCTTGAAGAGAGAAGTCGGGTCATCCTTAGAAGAAGGTGATAAAGCCTGAGCAAGACGAGAAGACCTGATCAACCACAAGTGATCAGAAGAAGAGCAAGGCCAGCAGCCTTTATCCCAGGCTGCTGAGGATACTTGAAGAGCTGAACAAGAAGAAGAGCTACTCGTGTGACTCGAGGAGCCAGGAGAAGACCCTGTGGGACTCATGGAGAAGAAGTCTTCAGTGGGATTCTGGAGCAGGCCAGTGGGACTCTGGTAACACTGTGGGACGCATTATAAAGACCCTCCTGTGGGACTCAGGAGAGATAAAGTGGGACTCTGTATCGACCATTTTAATACTAACCGATTATAATGGGAGAATCCATGCTGGGAGAGCATGGCTAGGATGTAGGCCTTTGGTGCCGAACCTTGTAAATCCTTGTGTCCTGTGCCTTTTCATTACTGCATTATCCGGGAAAGGTTGAGAGATACAAGAAGAGTGTATCGAGGCTTTAACCAGCCATAGAGGTTTAATTGATAAGAATCAATTAGTAAAAAGTTTTAAGGGATCACTGATTCACCCCCTCCCCCTCTCAGTGATTCACACTGATCTGGGCACTTCAATTGGTATCAGAGCGAGGTTACCTCTAAAAGATCCAAGAGAGTCTTTATGAAGTGCAGATTTGAGGAAATGAGTGACCAGCCTCAAATGGAGATATCTGCCAAGAATCAGAAAAATAGAAAGAATAAACAGGAAAAGAAGATGAAGAAGAAGGCTGGTGCAATCAGAGAAACTCCTTCTATGGAAAGAAATGTGGAAGTCACATCAGATGAAAATTCCTTTTATCATTCTTCTGATGAAGCCTGTCCTAGCTGTGATGAAGTTGGAACAATGAAAGATCTTCAGAGTGCACTCAAATATCTTCAGAAGACAGTTCCCATGGAAGTGGCAAAGTGTATAGCTACAGGCATCCATGATCTTCATGAAGAAAAATCACAGTTAGAAGAAGAAGCCAATGCAATGGAAGATCAATTGGCTAAAAGGGTTGGCATAACGAACACTCTCAGAAAGCTGGTAAATGCCAAAGATGATACAATATCTCTTTGAAATGAAAGATATGAAGACACTGCTGAAGAATTGAAAAGAAGCCTTTCTGAGAATGAATTCTTTAAGATAATGATCAAAGATGTTTACCATGCACTGGAGAAGAGGCATAGAGTGTCAATTGTTGTTAAAGATGCTCAACTTGAAGACAAAGTAAAAAGGGTGAAGGAGCTTGACAACTCATTGCTTGAATTACAGAAGGTGCATGAAGACCAGATGAAACAACTGGTGGAGAATTGGGAAGGAAAGCTAAGAACTGTTGAGGATGAGAATAACTCCCTTAACATGAAATGCTTAGAATTAGAGGTGATATTGAAAAATCAGCAATCACCCAAAGCCAAAGCCTCCCAGACAACTGGAAGAAGAAATGTTGCTACTCTAGTGTGCTTTGAGAAGGATGATTCTAAAATAAAGACATCCTCTAATGAAAGGGCAACAACTTCTAAAAAGAAGGTACCATCCATCCCATCTTGTACTCATGTTTCTAAATGTGTTTCCACAAAAAGTGCAGGATGGAAAAATAATTCCAAAAAAGTATGGATGAAGGCAGTAATGAAGCAGAGCTCTCCTGAAACAGCACAACAGGTCAAGAAGAGTACCCTACAATCAGAAGGACTGAAGAGGTCAAGATTTGTGGGTCAGTGTTGGTGTTGTAACAAGTATGGGCATTGTGCAAAGGATTGTTGGTGCAATCCACTGAATGCCAAAGCACAGAGGAAGCCCATGCCTAGGGGGAGCAAGCCAGAAGAAAAGAAGCAGCATCCACAGGTCCAGAGACATCTGTTTACTGCTAACAGATTTGGATTACTTGACAACATCTGGGATGGTTTCAAAAGTGGTCAAAAGAATGATACATGTCAATCTCCAACTGTATCCAAAGCTGGAAAGAAGAAAAGATCACAGAACCTGGCTCAGAAAGAATTCTTGGGAAGCAATCATAAGAAAGTGGAAGAAGCTCCCAAGAAGATGTTGAAAAAGGAAGAGAAGTCCTTGGAGTCCAAATCCAAGAAGGGTGAGTCATCTAGAAGGACCACCAAGAAAATATGCTTCTACTGTGGGAAGAAAGGACACATCATGGACCTTTGTAAAGAAGCCATGAAACTGAATAGAAGCAGACTGAACTCCAGAAGACAATCAATCCAGAAGAACAAGGGATTGATTGAAAATAAGTTGCCTAAGAGAGGTAGCTTAGCAGCATCCAAAGAACCATGTGGAACTTCCAAAACTGAGGCCACACTTCCAAATGATTTACTTGTCATATGGCCACATCAGTTGCAACTTTCCAGAGAACTACAAAGAGTTGAAGATGAAGCTCTGGAAATTGCTAAAGCAAAAGGGAAGAAGAAGGTTTCACATGAAGATGTTTTGAGAACCACACCAGCACAATCATCAATGAAGATCAAATGTGCAAGTGTGAAGACTGGTAAAAATGGGACATCTCGGTTGAGAGAATCTTCTCAACCTTGTTGTTCACATTGATGAACCAAGGAGGTTCCATCTTATTCCCTTATACTCATGGTATATACATGTGCTAACATTGCAGGGAATTGAAGATGATGATCATTCTCATCTGGAGGATGGTTTGGACAGAACGGAGTGCACCCCTTGAGGGGGAGCAAATCTGAAGAAGTTGATGTTCTGAGATTAATATCATCTTAAGAAAATGAATGAATGGGGGAGCTTTATCTTTTCACCTGAACTTTCTAATGTGTTTTGTGAAGTATGTGCAGGATTCAGCAATTCATTGAATATCTGAAAAAAAATTCAACCCCTAAGCATGATCTCACATGTTTATAGTGAATGTGGACAGCATTGAGTTCCTTGGTTATATCACTCTTGTTTTCTACACCGGGTTAGCCCAAGTAGACTTAGAGTTGATTTACTAAAGGTTCTTTACTAAGAAGAACATGTGGCATCATCCCTCTCTTAGTAATTTTCAAGAAGATGCTATTCAAAGGGAGGAAGATATTTTTGAATGTGAACCACACCACACCTTTGCATTTGATTTCCAATAAGGGGGAGAAAATATTGGCACACATATTGACCCATTAATATGTGCTGAAGGAGTGTGTTGACAACAAATACAAAGGGGGAGATTGAAGTGCACTGTGTTTCATTTGTTGTCAATGAGGCATGAAGTTGTCTTGGAATGAATGGAAGTCAAGGAATGTCAAGATGTGAATGTCAAAGGATGTGATGGTGTTGGTGGTGAAGGAGAATGACCATGGTACTAAGATGCATGTCACTTAGGAGATTCACTAAGTGGTATTGGAAATTGTGGTTGAAACATTCTCCATGAAAATAAGACGATTGTTGAACTGATCTTTAAGTTCCAAGAACTTGTATCAACTGGATACAATGTCACAACAAGCTCTAGAAGGCCATGCATTGTTAAGACAATGCATGAGGATGTGAATGGGATCCATCCAAAACTTCTAAGTGGATGATGTGGATTAATGAAGTCCATGCACTATCACTTAGTGCATGTGAACATGAAGATGATCCGATTGATCTCTGATTTGATCAATGAAGCACATTGAAGAATTTTATGTGATTCAAGAGCTCGGTTGATGAAGAACCTTCGGGAATTCCCTCCTAAGTGAAGATTATTTGTTTAAGAAGAATGGAGGAATTCTAATGAAGAAGAAGAATAGAAATGTGGGAGAAGAGAAGAAATGGAGAAGAAGAGTTGTGGCACAGGGCATTTTACACTTAGTCCTTATACAAAGTACTTAGTGTTTAAGTAGGCAAAAAATATGCCACCAAGGGCCAGCCTTAAGGGTTCAACCCCCAAGGCACATGTGGGCCTAAGACACCACGCCCAAGGGGGGATCCCATGTGGCCAGCCCGAGAGGCAGGGGGGCCGTGTGTAAGCCCCGAGCCACGCAGGGGATCAGTTCCTGCATAGCATGGGCGCCTGAGCGCGCGCCCGAGGAGCATAGTGGGCGCTAGAGCGCGCCCACAGAGGCAAGAGTGGGCGCAGAGCGCGCCCGCAGGGAGAACACGGTGTGGGGCGGCACCGTGGAGGGAGAGAATTCAACTGAGCCGGTTGGGGGAGCGCTTAGTTGATAAGGCGCGGCAATTCCTCTCGCCGATTCGATGTGGGACGCGGAAATTTCCCCGGGAGCAAATCTCGGCCGTCCGAGCCATCGCGCGCTTTATCCACGCCGCACGATCCATCTCCGCGGCGATGATCTAATCCTGGACGTCGCGCATCACGATCCGACGGCCGTGGCTCGTCTTCCACCTCGAGCTCGAGCCGATGCCACCCGCGTGCCTCCGTCGAACCAGGAGCAACCCGAGCATAGTTTTCGAGCTCCCGGCCACCTCTGAAGGATCTAAGACGTCCATGGAGTTCGTCTGGCCACACTGAACAGATTCATGTATAAAAATATACATGCATGCAACGTATGGAAAATTTTGAAGAATGCCGAAGCAAACCGAAGGTGCGAGGCCTTGTGTGGGTTCGTGCCTTTGCATGGATTGGGTTTAAAAAGAGGCCGTGCATGCGTTATAAATCGCATGCACGAGGAGGAAAGAAAAATGAAAGAACCCGCGTGAAATAAAAAGAAAAACAAGATTCACAGAATCTTGAAATACCCGAAAACTTCGGGAATTCAAAGATTGTATCCCGCGGATGTTTTGAGGATTCCTCTGCCTATAAAAGGAGAGCCCGAAGCACAGAGAAGCTTGCTGATCCTTGGTTGAAAATCCGAAGTCCCGTGAGAAGCCTCTGCCTCGCGATGAAGAAGCTGCCGCCCAAATATTTGCGCGGCTGAAGTCCCCTGCGCGCTAATCCTTTGCGCGGCAGGAAGACCTCGTGGCCGCAACACTCTGCGCGCCCGAGGCTTGTTCCCTCTCTGCCCGCACCCTTGTGTGGCAAGAGGAAGTGCCCGCGGGTGCAGCACTTGCGCGCCCCGCGGCAAGAGGAGTTTGCGCGCTCGAAGGGTTGCGCGCCCGTGGAGCCCTTGCACCTCGCACCCTGCGTGCTTGCTACACCAAGACCATACGCGGCAGTAGGTTGCATACCTTGTGTGTGTGCGCTAAAGTGGGAAAGAAGACCCGAGGCTTTGCCTCTTGTGTGTGCAAGGAGAACCCGAGACCACACCTTGTGTGTGTGCCAAGTGAGGAAGACCCTACGGGTTGGTTGTGCACTCTTGAAGATTAAAAGAGAAAAACAAAGTGTGTGTGCAAAGTGGAAGAGTACACAAAGAGCAAAGAGGCCGTAGCCTTTGGTATGTGCAAGAAGAAGTGAAGGCCAAGTCATGTGTGTGCAACAAGTGAAGACCACAACTCAACCTATGTTGTGTGTGTGTGCAAATTAAAAGAAGTGGCCGAACCTTAGTGTGTGTGCAAACCAAAGTGTGTACACACTAAGAAGAAGAGAAGATATCCACACTAGTGTATAACACACATTTATGTGTGTAATCAAAAGAGAATAAAGTGTGTGAAGAAGTGAGAAGGTGGTGTGTGCTTAAAGATACTACACCCTTTGTGGGTTTATTGCACTAAGAGAAGAAAGAGGGAAGTGCATGCATGCATGCATGCACGTGCACACGTGAACAGTGCTAAATCAGTTGTGTGCATTTGAGTTG
The DNA here is from genome assembly GCA_963277665.1 of Viscum album. Taxonomy (NCBI): domain Eukaryota; kingdom Viridiplantae; phylum Streptophyta; class Magnoliopsida; order Santalales; family Viscaceae; genus Viscum; species Viscum album. The sequence goes on along the minus strand of OY728139.1, from coordinate 1,516,597,205 downwards.
ACCAAGACCAGAATATCTTGAAGAATTTGAGAAGGCCATGCAGTCAGTGCATGAGGAAGCAGAGTTGCCATGCACTCAGTGCATGAAGTTGAATTGAGTGAGACTGAGCCATACTGAAGTGAAAGATATTGTTTGTCTGAGTTTGCAGTAGATTGAGAAGAGCCTGATCAAGTGAAGTGATCAGAAGATTGCTGAGCAAGACCAACAGACCTTTTCAGAGGCTGTTGAAGATTCTTGAAGAGAGAAGCCGGGTCATCCTTAGAAGAAGGTGATAAAGCCCGAGCAAGACGAGAAGACCTGATAAACCACAAGTGATCAGAAGAAGAGCAAGGCCAGCAGCCTTTATCCCAGGCTGCTGAGGATACTTGAAGAGCTGAGCAAGAAGAATAGCTACTCGTGTGACTCGAGGAGCCAGGAGAAGACCCTGTGGGACTCAGGGAGAATAAGTCTTCAGTGGGATTCTGGAGCAGGCCAGTGGGACTCTGGTAACACTGTGGGACGCAGTATAAAGACCCTCCTGTGGGACCCATGAGAGATACAGTGGGACTCTGTATCGACCATTGTAATACTAACCGATTATAATGGGAGAATCCATGCTGGGAGAGCATGGCAAGGATGTAGGCCTTTGGTGCCGAACCTTGTAAATCCTTGTGTCCTGTGCCTTTTCATTACTGCATTATCCGGGAAAGGTTGAGAGATACAAGAAGAGTGGATCGAGGCTTTAACCAGCCATAGAGGTTTAATTGATAAGAATCAATTAGTAAAAAGTTTTAAGGGATCACTGATTCACCCCCTCCCCCTCTCAGTGATTCACACTGATCTGGGCACTTCAGGTTTATCATGTGTTCCAAGTATCTCTTTAGAGGAAGTGAATACATAATCCATCAGGTATACTAAACTCAGAGGTTATACCATTGGATCATGACCATTCTTATAAGGAATAATTAATTTGGATTTGGATCGACCATATAATGTGATACGAAACAAGACCACTCACCTGGTAATTTTTTTAGTTAAACCACTATCTTGAAGAAGCAATGTGGGGGCATGAGTATGTAATGATGTATAATTATCCTTATGTTATGGTACCAATGTGATGAATTTCAAGGGAAGAATGAATTTTAAGGGGATTAGAATATAACACCCCGATATTTTTTGAATTTTATTTTTCAAATAAATTTAATATTTTATATATTTTTCATTTCATGAAACACTATGTTTTTCTAGAATTACATGTAACCCGAGCTTTATCTTGTGTTACATGAAACACCAATTTTAGATTGCATTACATGTAACGTTGATCTTTAACAAATCACAACAACCAATTAATATTATTATATAAAAAATATCATTTTTATCCATCCATTATACAGGTGGAATAAATATGAATAAATACTTTTTATATATTAAGTTTAATTTTTCATATAATGAAAACATATTTATAAAAAAGTACTTAATTTTTCTATAATGACTTTATATGTTTGAAAAAAACTATTTTCTCAAAAAAAATTATATTAATTTAATTTTGTGAATTATAATGTAATTAAATTATATTGCACATGAGCCTCAACCAAATTGGTAAGGACTTATTAAGTACATCCACATGACCCAAGATCCAAACTAGGCGGAGGCACAATTCTAGGTACTTTCGCAATACTGTAGCAGGCACGGTAGCAGTACTGTGTGGGTACTGTAGCAGGTACTATAGAAGTTACTGTTAGCACCAAAAGGGGCCTAGATACGCTTGGGGGTTTGCATTAGGGTATGGATATTCCTTCTTCAAAATTAATTCTTCCCCACTGGATCTTGAACTTTATATTATAAGGGTCACTTAGTTATATCTTTTGTTGTTAGTGTTTGTATTGTTCTTTCCTTGCTTATCTGATGATGATGATTTGAATGCAATGTAGGGATGTAAGCAGGAAGACACATAGATTTTTACTTGGTTCACCCTCACTGGGCTATGTCCAAGGAGAATACAATAGTGATATTCCATTGTACCAAATCCCCTAAAGCTCACTTCCAATTTACAATGTTTGGGCTAGATCACTTTTATGCCTATGTTCATTTCCTTTATAAGGTTTAGGGTTATCTCACTGCTTTCCCAAGGGTCACTCCGTATTTCTTTCTCTATGGGTCACTTCAAGGGGAGAGGATCACCTTCTTCCTATAATTTTTCTCACTGATCTTGAAGGGGGCCACCCAAATTTTATAGAAATGTTTGTCTATTCATTATCTACAATGAAATTGGCATCTTTAACTGTTGTTAGATGATATTTTGACATTTAGCTTCCACCCACAGTTGAATCTCACTTTGCACCAAGTGTACCGGGGAACTCCAGATCTTTCACGTAATCCTTACTGCGTCTTGCGTGCAACTTTAATGCCTTGCGTTCAAGATTCATCTTTTATTGTGAAAAACCTCTTGCATGTGACTTCAATCTTATGCGCAACTCAAATCTTACGCGAATCATTCTTAGCCTGTGCGCAACCCAAAATATTTCATGAAACTCCCATTGTACAAAATTCATATTCAATCCGGTGCTCGTATTTTCTCTAAGTATTGATCTCTACCGAATGAGGGGGTCACCTTTTATTTATAGGAGTTCATTTCCCCTCCGTGGAAGAATAAAATTTTGTCGTGCATGTTCCTCTTTGAGTGTGCAAAACCCCATTTGACGTCGCATTGGGCATGCACATTTCTCTTTTGTGCAACCTCCTCTTTCTTGCCCATTTCCAAATATTTCGCACACATCACGCCTTTTCCATTTTTCAACGTTTTTCCTATGAAACATGCCTTGTGTGCAAGTTTCTAGACGACCTTCAATCTTGCTCGCGACATCCTTTGTCATTCTCATTTCCAAATCTTACGCACACATCTTGTATTTTCCATTTTCTGACGTTATTCTCCCGAAACATCCCTTTACAAACAACCTTCAATATTGCGCACACCTTCCTTTTCAAAAACAATTTTCCCCATTTTTTGATTTTGAGGCCCAAAAACTTTCCAAACACTGGAAAATGGTGCCACCTTAGATCTATTCTTTTTGTACCGCCTCCATACTGCCCATTCCTTTCTCAACGTTCTTTGTCAATATAGGTTGTAAAAAATATCTATGGAAGTCGAAAAATCACCTGTAAACCCCCTTTATCATGATATTAGACATCATGGTCTACTCTGTCAATAAACACAACATAGAGGTCCACTTTGTCAACAAACACAATTACCTCAAAAATGCTTCAATGATACCATGAGGGATTTTTTTTCCAATAATCACCCCTTTGGGTTTGTTGAAAACTCTTCTCATAACGATTCTCTCCACTTTGATACCTCATTAAATCCCCTTCCAACCACTATCACAATTCACATATTTCAATTATGACAGCATTCAAGGATTCACTTAACATGTACTCTAAGCACACATGAAGAATTCTAGGCATGAGAAACAAGAGTAAATGAAAATTTAATCGATGAATCAAATCACTTAAGAAACCAACAGTTGAAACCCAACCGATACCAACTGCTAAATTGATACCAATTGTTGATACCACACTAATACCAATTGGTGATAGCCATAAAACTTCTGACACCATTCCAACACCACGATTCTTCTTTTATCACGATCCTCAACTATCGTGATATCTTCTCTTTGATCAATCACTTCTAGAATCATCATATTTAATACTCTTCTTTTGCTTCAACTCCCCTAGCTTCAACTCCCCCTATATCTCTACTCCACATATCAGATTCTCCCAATATCATCCATGATTTCTCAAATAGCCATGCCGTCTCTCCCTTGAACAATCACTGGTTTCACCCCCTTTGTCAATGAACCCAAAGGGCACACCTTTATGGTCTGTAATAGGGTAAAAACACATATTAGTACATTAAAGAAAAACAAATAATACCTCAATAAGGGGGAGGGTGTCTCAGAACCACACTTTTTCAAGTGCAGAAAGTGGACTGAACTCCCAGAGCAAGTCAATGCCTCTCAAAAGCATCCTTGGGTAAGGCCTTTGTTAGAATGTCTGCAACATCTAGATCTGTAGGCACATAAGCCAACTTTACGAGTCCCTACTCAACCTTTTCCTTGATAAAATCATACTTTATCTGAATGTTCTTTGTCCTTGAGTGATGGATGGGATTTTCTCTGAGATTTATATCACTTGAGTTATCACACTCGATTCCAATCAAATAACTCACTTTAACGCCCATACCATCAAGGTGTTTCTTCATCCAAAATAATTTGTGTGCAATCTTGAGTGGTGGAAATATACTCATCTTATGAAATGCTCAATGAAATGAAATCATTATTCTTTCTCATACATGAAATACATAATACACTAAGATAGAATCAACATCCTGATGTTGATTTCCTATCATCTGCTGAACTGGCCCAATCTGCATCAGTATATCCCAATAACTCTGACTGAGATTTGTCAACATAAATCAATCCAAAATCTACCCTTCCCTTGATATATCAACATATTATTTTTTACATCAAGTATGTATCTTTCCTTGGGATTAAATTGATATTGTTCTACTTGGTATGTGGTGAAAACAATATCAGGTCTCGTCACTATCAGGTACAGTAAACTCCCAATAATCTGCTTGTATTCTGTGACATTAACTGCTTTGCCATTCTCATCTTTGGATAGTTTCATCCAGGTAGGAACTTATGTCTTCATCTCTTTTTAATTTTCCATTCCAAATCATCTCAAAACCTCCTTGGCATCATTTTATTGAGAAATGAATGTTCCATTCCGTGATTGTGTCACCTGTAGACGAAGGAAAAATGATAGCTCTCCAATCATTGACATTTCGAACTCACTTTTCATGAATTCGGGAAAACCTCTGCACTGAGATTCACCAGAACCACCAAATATAATGTCATCGACATAAACAAGGACCATAATTCTTTGATTACTATTGTTTTTGTAATAGATATTGTAATCAACTACCCCACGCTAGAAACCAAGTTTCTTCAAGTACTGATCAAGCCTTGAGTACCACGCTCTTGGTGCTTGTTTCACCCCATACAATGCCTTCTTCAGTATACCAACCTTGTTCTAATCCTCATGAATGAGAAAACCATATGGATTCTCGATATACACTTCTTCCTCTAGAACCCCATTCAAAAATGTAGATTTGATATCCATCTGAAAAACGTTGAACTTCCGTTGGTCAACAATGTCTAGGAATAATCTGATTGTCTCTAGTCTTGAAACTGGTGAAAATGTCTCATCAACATCTGTTACCTCTATATGGGAGTATCCTTTTCACACTAGTCATTCTTTATTATGAATCACAATTCCATATTCATTCATCATGTAGCAATAGACACATTTAGTCCCGATGCCATTCTTATCTGCTTGTTCTGAAACAATCTCCCACATCTAGTTTTTCTCAATCTGATCAAGATCTTCATTCATTTACTGAATCCAATTTTCATATTCAACTGTATCAACAAAGAATTTCGGCTCAAATTGAGTTAGGAAAGATTTATGGTATAGTGATTTCATTCATCTTGTCTTAACTGCAGCTGACTGATCACCAATGATATCTGGCCTGTCAATTTCAGCTCGATTCATATATTATGCAACAGTTCTTGTGGTTTGGCCCACTATTTAGACCCATAAATATTCTTCTTCTCCTGCATTATTTTTTCACATGTTATTTCAGGTTTGAGAAAATTCTCCCACTCACTAATATCAATGAGATCATCATTGAGAGAATTCAGCACTTAGCAATGAGCTATCAACAAAATCTCTAATCCTACTGAGTTGGAACTTTGTGGAGGAAATAAGAGACGAAGTTAATAGCACAATCACTATATTTTGAGCTCAATTACTTCCCCCTATCTCATGTATCCATATAACATTAACCCTATTCATGGAATTTGTCCATATTACTTCTTTAACTTTCGTAATTAATTTGAATCAGTTGAAATTTTGAAGCATATAACTTATCAACCTTTTACCTTTAGATGCCACTTCCCCTTGGATCGTGTCTCCCTATAATCAGAAACACCTCAATCATCAGTTAATAGAATTTATATACATTGGGATAGGGGACTTAGGGAACCCTGAAGATGAGAATTGTGGTTGATCTTGATGGGTCAACCCTTTGATTCTTTCTTGTAAATAATCACACTCATTCCTTGCCTACTCTAACTGGATAGCCAACTTCAATTGTACTGGCCATATGACTAAACATTCATTACCCACATTATGAGTCCTTTTCTGATGTTTAGAAGCTGCAGGCATGGACTTTTTAAAAATTTGGGGTTTAATACCACTGGTACACATTTCCATCTTTAATGTTCCACCAATATTCCACTTCCCTCAATTCCTTCTCTGGGTAGGAATCTATCTACTTTTCATATTCCCTGGCTTATTTCACCGTTGTAGGGATCTTCCTCTTTTCTCCTATTCTCTATGTGGCACACGACATGGAATTTTATTAATGCATTCTTTGTTCATCACTATTTTATTAGATATTTAATTCACTACACTATTTTTCACTAGTGGTTAGTCCTCCACTGAACATGTATTCTTATTACTCATAGTTGGAGTATATCTCCCCTTAATCTTTGAGATTTGATCGTATAATCTCCATGAGATCTGTTGTGAGTGTTATAGAGGAGGTATCTGAAGCATGTTTATTTTATCTCCTTGTGATTCTCCTAAGGTATAAATCTTATTTTTCAACCAACCATATTGTATTCTAGTATAGAATTTTTCATTATACACTACTTGGGATGGGGATCTCCTTCTGGGTTCTTTTTCCTTCCCCAATTTCTTCTTGCTATAATATCTATCTAAATGCCCATGATTAGAACATATGAAACGCCTTCCATTAAATGCATACCTCATTTTATCATTTCTCAGCTGAGATGTTTATTATTCATATGTCTCCTTGTAACATTATGCACCTAGGCTTCCAAACACGTATTCATGGTGTGTCCCATTCATCTACAATAGAAGCACTTCATGGATAATTTCTTCTGAGAGACACTTCTTTCAGACTTCTCAAGATTCTTCTTCTTATTCTCAGATTTAGAAATGTTTCTATGTTCATAGCACAAAATATAGTCTAAAGCCTCTGAAAAAAGCTTGATGTGTGGCCATGAATCCCACAGAAATAGCACTTGTTGTCACTACTTCTTGTAAATGTCTTCTTAGGTCTATCTACTACACTTATAAAATTATCTCCCTTTTTTGAAACAATTCACAACTCTCATTCTATCATTCATGGTAGGAGATTCATAAAATACAATACCAGTTTTTTGAAAACTTTTTGGCCTTTGAGATGAGAGAATATAATGTTGTTTCTCTTTAAAAATATCATATTGGTTTTCATTTTATCATCACATGCCGATGGATAATCAAACAGTAAGTGCAAGGTGTTTTTCATTTTAGGATATTCTTTTGTAGTGGATTTATCCACTTCTTTCCTCACTAACTGTAGATCCTCTTTTAACTTTTGAATCTTAATTTCCCTTGATTCAATTTGGGAATCAAGTTCACTCTTGATAATATACCCTCTACTCATCTAATCTTCCAAATCCCATGTGAGCATATCTATCATGTTAGATTTCTCTTTTACAATAGAATTCACCTGAGTAACAGAATCATTACAACATGAATTCTCTTGTTGTATCCTTTGATACTTATGAACTTGTTTAGACAACTGTGTAGAAAGATCATCACTCCCCCCTTTCAGATTCTGAACATCATCTGAATTCTGATTCTCTTCATAATCATCAGACTTTTTTTCCTTTCATTCTAGCCATCTTTTTTAGTTTTTCACCTTAATATTCATTCTTCCCCCTCAAGTAAGTATCCACATTGATAATCCTTCAATTTAATCCTATTATCTTATTGACCTCAATTTCCAGTACTTGGATCTGAATATCTTTATATTTAACTTCTTCAACCACTTTCTGATCTAATTACTTTTTCATATCGACATCATCTACTACTAGCCTCCTTGAAACTTCATCATGATCAGTAGATTCAACATCACTTTTAATTTCAATTAATTCACTATTTCTTATATCATTATTGAGTGTATAAATCTTTTCCCTATCTGATTCATTCAATCATTCCTTCAGCAATTTGTTTGATTCCTTTATTTGAATCCTACATTTTCCATAAACACTTTCACACTGAGGAATACCACCTAACTTCTGATTCTTCTTTAATGTTTTTCCTTTTCAATGGCACACCAAGGTAAGAGCATACTAAATATTTAAGCACACAAATCCACTAACCCAAGTCAGAGAAAACAATGCTGATAAAAAACCTTCCCTTTGATAGCAATTGTTAGCACCAAAAGGCGCCTCGATACCCTTGTGGGGGGGTGAATCAGGGTATGGATATTATTTCTCCAAAATTATTTTTTCCCCATTGGATCTTGAACTCTATATTATATGGGTCACATTATTTTCTATTATTTTTTTAGCATTTGTCTTGTTCATTCATTATTTTTATGACAATGTTGCTTTGAATGAAATACATGGAAGTAAGAAGGAAGACACACAAATTTTTAACTGGTTCACCCTCATTGTGATACATCCAAGGAGCATACAATGGTGATATTTCGTTGTACCAAATCCACTAAATCTCACTATCAATGTACAATGTTTGTGATATATCACTTTTGTGCCCAGGATCACTTCCTTTACATGCTTTTGGGTTAGATCACTACTTTCCCAAGGGTCACTCCCTGCCCTTCTCTCTCTGGTTCAATACTAGGGGAGAAGATTACCTTTTTCCTCTTCCTTTGCTCACTATTCTTGAAAGAATCCACTCAAATTTTATTGACATGTAGGTCTCTTCATTATCTATAATGAAATATGAATCTTTAACTGTTGGTGGATTCTCTTTTGATGTTCAACTTTCACCCACATATGAGTCTCACTTTACACTCACTGTACTGGGAAACTCCAAATCTTTCGCGAAAAACTTACGTCATCTTACATTCTACTTTAATGACTTGCACGCAATATTCCACTTTTTTTTCAAAACACCTCTTGCACACAACTTCAATCTTACACACAACTCAAATCTTACGTGCAACCCAAAAACTTTCCCCCAACTCCCTTTGTGCAAAATTCTCACTCGATTCGGTGCTTGGATTTTCTCTAAGTGTTGAGCACTAACGAATGAGGGGGTCACCGCTTTTTTATAAGCGTTCTTGACTGCTTCATGGAATATTCAAGTTTTGTCATCTAAGTTCCTCTTTGAGTGCCCAAAACCTCATTTGACATCGCATTGGGCCCACAAGTTTCTCTTTTGCGCAACCTCCTCTTTTGCGCCCATTTACAAATCACGCATGCACATATTTCCTTTTCTATTTTTACACATTATACTCCCGAAACATTCCTTGTGTGCAAGTTTCCAAACCACCTTCAATCTTGCGCGTAACTTTATTTTTCGAGGCCATTTTCCAAATCTTCCATACACATCATGCCATTTCCATTTTTCGACGTTCTACTCCTGAAACATGCCTTGCGCGCAAGTATCCAAAACACATTCAATATTTCACATAACTTCCTTTTCCAAAAACATTATTCCACATTTTCTGATTTTAAGGCCCAAAAATTTGGCAAACACTAGAAAATGGTGCCACCTTAGATCTGTTTTTCTTATACCGCCTCTAGATTGTCCATTCATTTGTCATTATTCTTTTGTCAACATAGGTTGTCAAAAATATCTATGGAACTCAAAAAATCACCATGTAAACCACATTTTACAAGAAATTAGACATCATGGTCTACTCTTTCATAAAACACAACATGGAGGCCTTCCTTGTTAATAAACACAATCACCTCAAAAATGATTCAATGATACCTTGAGGGATTTTTTTCCACAGTTACTATAGGAGGCACTATTTGGTATTGTAGCAGTCGGAACTATTCACCTTGGACCATCGGTTTGGGCTTGGAGTCCTTAAGGCCTTTGGGCCACCCAAGCCATTGGGTTAGTAAGGCTTTCAGACCACCTTTAAGGCATTCAGTCTACCTTAATGCCTTCTTGCCACATGGACAATATAGTTTCCCAAGAAAGACTCTACACATAAGAGCAACCCCAGAGGAGGATTCAGAGTAAGTGCACTCACCAGTGAAGAACCAAATGGATTTGGAAGAATGAAATGGTATGAAAACACCATCAGGACCAGCCTGTGCATGCATAAGAAGCCAACCTAGATAGCCATGTGATGTTGGAGAACAACCATCAAGATGCAGATGCTGAGGAGGGGCATTTCCTTGTAGTTGTAGTTTGGTGGAATTCCATAAGACCTTCAGGTCATGTAATCTCTTAAGCCTTTGAGCATGTAATCTCTATGCCTACAGGCCTTGTAAGGTTTCCCACTCATCCCTTTAATGGGGGTTATCAAAATAAATAATAAATGAAGGCCTTCGAGACATTTGGGGGAAATTTATAGCACATCTAGAAAAATAATATTTAAAAAATAAACTAAATTGATGAAATTATCATAAAAATTTATCTTAGGTTTAATTATTAGTATTTATATGAATAAATTCATTTTTGATGAATAGTAAAAAAATATTAAATTATAATTGAAAAATAATTTTTATTTTCCTGTAAAGATAAATTATATTTTTAAATTGGTTTTAAATTAAAATTTTTTACATTAAATATCTTGTAATACATTTTAGTTTATTAGAATAAATTTAATTTTAATTTTTTATATAAAAACATTGTAAAATATTCAAAAATTTCTATATTTTTAATGATAAATTAAATTTTAAATTGTTTTTATATTATCAAATAAGGCCAATGTAATTTTTATTTATAATTATTAGTGAAAATAGTTAAAATTAATTAGCGTGATTAAGGTTAAAATGAGGTTTTTCCTATTATATGCATTTGTATTAAAATTAATTTTATACAAACATTAGATTTTTATTTAATAAATTGGATTTAGTATTTTTAATCTTTAGTTCAAGAAAATATAACATCTCTCATTTTAATTTCTGTATCAAAGGATAAATTATGAAGGTAAACAAAAAATAAATGTTACAGTGATAAAAAAATAAAAGAGTAAAATTTAGTATTCTTATAGACTAAGTAATAACATGAAAAAATGTGTTCATTTTGTGTGGTGTATGTTTTTATGGAATAAATCACGGATACACTACATTAGTGATCTATTTATGAAGAAAATGAGGTATTTGGGACCTTCCAACAGTGAATCCTTTTTCTTATTTACAAGAATGTGACTCCTACTCAATTATAAAAAAGTATTCACTCTCATCCCTTAGATACACATCTAAATCCATTTGGATCAAACCAAAACGTCTTAAAAAATATCCAAAATTCCCTCATATAATCCTATAAGCCTTATTTTAGACATAAAGACTACATAGTAAGTATTTTTGTTCCAACCGAAGGAGGATACCCGAATAAAAGGTAATGTTCCCAAACAAGTGTTTTTGTTTTATTTCTTCTACACCACATTAAATTATTATTATACCATTATGATATAATAAACTTAATATATTCTATATAATTATATTTTTATGTTATTTTATTTAACAACAACCATCTCCACTTCTATTTAATGGGTTATGAAATCATCATTCATTTGTTCAACAGACTACAACCTCATGGACTGAAGTAATTCATTTTTCCATTACCACCTCTTATGGTTGAATATAATGATGGATTTATTTTTTATATATTTTATTTTTGATATTATTTTTCTTATTTAATTATTATATCATTCATAACTTTATAATTTTTTTGGGAAAACGATAATTTTTCTTGTGCGTATGATAGATAACCACGTCACAATGCAATGTGATTCATTAACTCATAACACGGATGATAATAAAGATGAGTTTAATGAAATTATTTGATATATATGAGATAAAAATGATTCTATAATGATAATATATAATTTAACTTTCTTTATTTTAATCCCATTAGAAAATGGTAACAATGCTCATGAATATGTATAACCTACCGTCTCATTGAACAGTAAATTTTATTTTTTATCTCTAAATATTATGGGTTACTATAAAAAAATATAATAAACATATGAAATTTTTATATCTTGGATAAAATTATTGATATTATGATACCATTATTTAAGTAATATTACCATAAATGACATGTAAAAACATACGTGAAAAACAATGCAGTTATTGCTTGAAAAGTGAATCTAACATGGAATTGTTAATAAAAGGGTAATAAAGGGTCATAAGAAAACCATATGTGGTAAGTATTATATAAATATGGTTCTATATTATATTTCAAATAAAATTATATTTATTATTTATGAGATTTTAACATGTATGAATAAATTCATTATTTAATATGAGGGATTTCTGCCTCATTTTTTACTTCTGTGAGACACATGCCATATTCACCACCAATTTTTTTATATATTATATATATATACTATGAATTTATTTCATCATGATTTTAATTAAAATTTTTTTTATTTAAATATTATTTTTAGGATCTATCTTTCATGGGTTTTACAGTTTTAAAGATAACAAATTGATAAGGTATGTTTGTCTCAATTTTCATGCTTTGGGATATAAGTTATGATAGGCGCCAATATTATTCTATGAGGTGTATATAATACCCCTTTTAAGTATTATATCATGAATATATTTATTTTAAAGATACTTTAATATACATTCAGATTTATTATATCATGGGGATTATGATTCAATTTTTCAAAGGTGGTAAGAGTTTTATATTACAATGTCATTGTTTATCTATATTGTTTACGATTATGCTTCCAATAATGAAATTTTAATATCTATATCTCAAGAAACTCATTAATATTATTATAATAAGTTTAATTTAATAGAATAAATGTTTTTTCTTTCATTTTTCTCTATGTATTTACACAATAGTTCAAAAGAATATTTTTTGGAAAATCTATTGAATACTATTTTTCTTCTAAAATCATATTTTCTAAAATAAATATAAAAATATTTTAAAAATAATTTTTTAAATAGAAAATTATAATTTCCTCAAAAAATGTTTTAAATAATATTTAAAATATTCCTTTATAATATGTCAATGTTATTTTTAAATAAAATTATTTTCAAAAAGGTTTTATGTTTTAAATAAATTATTTTCAAAGAAAAGTTTTTTTTCCGAATAAATGTTTTAAATGATATTTATAAAAAATACAATATAAGATAACATACATTGATTTTACCTACGATTTTTTAGGGATATGAACCAGAGAATACATTCTTATGGTTTCACTAAATGGTTCATTATGAAGAAGTTTTTATGAAACCCGCTTCTCTTCCACGAGTTATACCATGATAGAGTTCTTATAAAAACCACTTTTTTTCATAGGATATTTTATAATGAAATGATGAAATAGTAATGAAAAATATTTGTTTTCCAATGTTTTTTAAATGATTAAATATTTATGAAACCCATTTCATTGAATGGGTTATGATATGAATGTTGTTTTATGATCTCGGGGCACACATATGTATGATTTTTATTATGTGATGGGTCGGAACTATATCTCCCTCCAGTGAAGTTGTTAATGCTAAATGCTCTATGAGAACATAGGGTATATAGGTAGTTATCACAAGCTCAAAAAAGGGTATACTGGAGGTCATTCAAATATGAAAAGAGGATACATGGGAGGTCATCCCAATCCAAAAGTAGGTACACAGGTGGTTATCTCAAGCCTAAAATGTTACGAATGTATCAATGGGTAGAATTGACATAAGAATATCTATGAATTTTTATATGCCATAATTCCATGTATTATTCCAATGCTATGATCTCATGGATTATGATATTGGATTTACATAGGATTAATGCCTTATAACCTGTCAATATTTATGTTATGACTCAAGATTCTATCCTTTAATATGTAGGATATGGGTTTTCAAATTTAATGCTGAGGTCTTATACCCTTATATTTATGTTATGCTTAAATATCTCCCTTGAATACCCTTACAGAGCATCTGATATCACCCTTCATTATGTTTCCTTTCCCAAAGTTTTGATGAAAGGTTCTATGTACGGTATATTTGTGAAGAGTACTAATGGGGAAGACCTTTCACTAAATTTGAAGATTGCATACCTATTCTCCAATGACACTAAACTATTACGGTCCTTAGGAATGTTTGTGTCTAATGTACTTAATACTAATATAATATATATTTATGAAAATAAAAGTTTACTATAATAACATAAAATAAGGATACACCACCATTATTTATACATCTTATAACAATCCACTATATTCCTTTGATCTTCTAAAATTGAAAGTCATAACTTGGGGATGTACATAATAAATGGTTGAGATATAAATAAGAAAAAGGGAAAAGGAAAAGTGTAATGTGATTAAAGAAAAAAAATTAAATGGAATATCAAGGTGACATTAAAGGGTTGATAATCATAAACATAAACATTGAAGAATGATATAAGATGATAAGATGAATGAAACACACGAATGTGAAAATGAAATAAAATGTGACACTAGAAGAATAAGTCAAAGAAAACCATTTAGAAATAAATATAGCGTTCTTAGTATAACCTCTTATAAACCATACATGTAACATCATGTGGTAAAAACATTACCCAATGCGTTATAAGGTTATATAATTCTGGGTCCATCCATCACATCCATATTATATATAGGCATTTTTGCTTCACATAAATCATTCAATATAAGGATGTATTTAATCACTTTAAATCCAACGATTAGGTTGTGTGGGTTACATAAATGGGAATACCCAATAAATTAGGGATAGGTAAATCTAGGTGAATATCCTTAAGTGTAAATGGGTATGGGTATATACAAAAAAAATGTTTTTCATGGAAAATCATGAGAGGATTTTTTATGTATAATGGGTGTACTTAATAGTTTTTGGAAGAGTGTAATGAGCGTGAAATGTAGTATACAATTAATTGAAAATAATAAGGAAACTAAATGGATTTGAAAAAAAGTATTCAAACATGATCTAATTATAAATAAAAAGGCCTAAATCGAATAAAGTTATTGAATAAATAAGAGTATTATAGACTCCATTACATTGAGTGGGTTATTTCAAAATCATGGGAGGATATTATTAAGAGATTTGAAAAACCCTAGGAGGTATATAAATAGTTATATATAGAGTAACTCTAGGATACAAATATTTTTAGTAAATATTATTTGAAGTATGGATTTTTATTTATATAAAAATATAGGGTAATCCTTTATTAATTTCTTAAAATAGGTTTTACACTTTATATGATAACATTATCAAAAATAAAAACTAAACTATGTTTTTTGGTGATGGTTTCTACCAAAGTGGAATGTTTTTAAATATTTTATAATTCCCATAACAATAGATATGAATGTAATTCCATTTGTGTTGTATAAGCAAGTCATGTTCATAATGAATTTTGTTAAAACCATAAAATATAATATATATTTTAGAGGATTAACTAATGATTTATAAAATTAATAAAATAACTCGAGAAATAAATTATTTTAAAGGGTAATTATATTTTTTCCATGGATACCTTTTACAGCATTTATTTCATCAGTTTTAGGTCATTACAATGTCATAATACATAACATATATTTATAATGTATTAAAATTTCAACCAAAACATTGAAAGTATTATTAAATTATGAAAAAGTAACCATTATATACTTTCGATGTAATTATTTTTAAAATAATATTTATTTGATCAATTGTTTTAAAAAAATATCATAATTTTAGTGTTTAAAGAAATCAATATTTATTGGAATATATTAGATTTTACGAAATTGACCACTTTCCGAACCTTATAAAAAGTATATTGGACTTCATTAAATAATATTATCATTTATATCTAAATATTTATTATCTAATAAGAATATTTTATTAAGATATCATTTATTGAAAAAAATAATGAATTTATCAAAACAGTGTCTTAATTGAAACTATATATCTCCCAAAAATACAATTTTGATATCTTCATGTCAAAAAAAATATTTATAAAACTCATTATATAATCATTGTTAAAGTAAAAAAATGGGATAAATAAAATCATTATTTTTTAAATGAAAATATAAATTTTTTTATTATTGGTAGTTGATATATAACACCTTATTACACTAACAGACACCCTAGGGGTATGGTGTGTGATGGTGGTGTTTTTATGGGGTAGTTAAACGAACATGGTTTGATTTGTGATCTCAGTAATATTTAAATCTTACCA
Organism: Viscum album; assembly: GCA_963277665.1. NCBI lineage: Eukaryota > Viridiplantae > Streptophyta > Magnoliopsida > Santalales > Viscaceae > Viscum > Viscum album. The sequence goes on along the minus strand of OY728139.1, from coordinate 1,516,580,984 downwards.
TAAATGGTTTCACTTGAGCTTTATTTGTTGAATATCATCATGTGTTAGTTTTAGGGAAAATCCTAGTGATTCCATCTCCCTCAGATTCTCTGATAAATTGTATTCAAATGGTATGATCCTACTTGTTGAGGTAATTGGTTCATCCATATGTTTCAATTGGAATATATCATAAAACATAATATATTCTATTCAAAATGGTCACTCTTCAAAAACTACATTGTCAATGGTTATGGTGCCTAAGGTTTTTTTGAATCTAACAGGCTATAATGGTCCAAAATAACCATTGTAGTGCACACATTTTATATAAACATATTACTTAATAAAGAATTTATTCACTCAAAAGGGAATTTTTTTTACTATATTTCAGGTGATTATAATGAAAAAATTATTGTAGTTTTCTTAATAATAGGCTCCACTTTTGATTCCAAGGGTACTAAATCCACCACATGCAACTATCTAACATTGGATTAATTCAGAGGGATTTATGTGTTCTAGGACCTGATTCACAATTGGATTTTCCCATATGATGAAACACCCCTACCTATACACCCTTGAAGTTGGGAACACACTACTGTAGAGTCATTTTAATGAAATATATAACAACTTGTAGATGATGTACCTTTACCACTTTTATGGCAAGGTTTCTCCCAAAAGAACCATTGGAGGATATCAATTTTCCTAAAAGAATAAAAAACATTTGGGGATTTCTAAAATAATTTTTTTACATGTATCGATTAACCAAATTTATAGATCATGGGTGATATAATCCCTATGAGAACAATTGAATTTGATAGGTTAATGCAATGTGATCCACTGCTACTCCCCCTTTTATACTCATTCTACATCCCTTTCTTTTCATAGAATCGTGCTTCATTTCCATCTGGAATGAGAGGAGAATATACCATCCATATCATTCCAAATTAGTTCACTTCTAGGATAATATCTCAATCATACATCTCATCATATGTGGGTAGCTTCAACCAAATCAACCAAGATAAAATATTTTTCCAAATACCCATTTAAAATCAATCATCCTTAAACATATCATTGAGATCAGTTTTGGTGTAAAATGAACAAGCTTAGAAAAGAGATTCACAAACTCAATTACAATTTTATTAACATTATTTATTAGAATGAATTAGCTAATATTTTCAATTTACATAGTATCAGGGTAATAGTTCTTAGTAAATATGACCTTGAAATCATTCCATGCTATCTTCTTATGTAGTTTGTCCTAAATGACAGACTTCAACCACTTTGTCCTAAGGATCTTGATCATAAATGTGACATAGTTTAAATTAACTAGTTTAGGATTTTTAAAAAATTACAATATTATTTAAATATTCTATATAGTACCCTTGGCTCTATATAAACATTAAATCTTCATAAGGATAATGTATTGTGGTAGAGACACTCTTGGGATCAATATTTTTCCAAGGATAGACCTAGATCCACTTACCAAGATGGAACCAGATTAGGGTTAGCATCATGGAATATGGTTCAGATGGATCTCACTATTGTCTAAATCAAATATTTATCCATATGATAATTATAATATGAAAAATAACCCATATAACCATTTTGAGTGTTCACAAACAATCCTCATAGTGTATGGTACTATATAAAATCAAATAAGAAAGAAACTCATCAAATATTTTAAAATGATATTAAAACCATGTAAAAAGAATCAAATAAACTCATAATATTTTTATAAAATATAAAGGTGATAATTTAAATCCATCAAAATGAAACATTTCTAATTTTCACGACTTTGATGCATGATCTGTAGTATGTGTTCCTTTTTTGTCCAACCGACTTCTTAGTGCTCTAAATTCCTTTTGATCTAGAATTATAGTATAATTTAAAATTCTTGAAAACCCAAAACAACTCAACACTTATTATAGGGACTGAAGGAAAGAAACTCATCCCGACCCTAACCCCTGAGTCCCAAAAATCCCATTTTATGTATACCTTGACTCCCTATATAACATAAATAAAACTGGGTTCGTATACCATTTTGTATCAAACCAACCTAGGTTACCCCTAACTCAGTACCTGAGCAAGCCCTTTATGTGGATCAATATTAATTCTTGACCCCTGTGGTATGGAAGCTAGTGCATGGGCTTCAATAACATTCCCTTGGAAGTTTTCTATCCCATTAAAGAGTAAAATAGAAAAACGACTTTTTTACAAGATCCCTTCAGGATGTAACCATATATTAGTGAAACATGAAAACCATTTGGTAGATAATAAAATATAGTGTGTACTATTCATGTAATTAATAAAATAAATACTTATCACGTGACTAAAATATAAAAATTCAAATGAAATAACCCTTCAACATAACCACTTTTTTCCAAATTTATATGTGAATCTAATAATCCAAAATAAGGGAAGAAAACGATTCGGGAATATGAGGATTCAAGATACAGAAGATGAATAAATTATAAATCAATTAGAAAAATATCTATTACCTATATTTTTATTATTCAAGGTCTGAATCACTTCATTCCACCTCCTTTAAATTTGTATAGGAAAACATGAGTGATCACTACCCCAACGTGGGGAATTTTATCTACCCACGTCAGTCAAAACAATGTCTATATACACCCACAAAGTGAGTGTAGGGTGAGAGAGTAATTATCATTGTAGGATCCCACCAATTATTTCATTTTAAACCAATAATAAGAAAACTATATGTAGCTAGTTTTAAACTACAACATATGAAATTAGTCTTTTCATTTAAAAAATATGTAACAAAGATGAATTACATCTAACCAAATTATAATGGTGAAATAGAATAAATGAAATTCAAACAAAAATACAATGTGTAAGTATTTATGAAATGGTAGGATATTAACCAAGCATCACAAGTATTTCTATGGGTAACAAAGGGAGGGATACTAGTGGCATCATGATAATGTATCAATAGGTGCACAAGATCCATTATGTAGAGTTTCATCAATCCCCAGAATATGCGAATTTCAAATTGTACAAAGTGATATACACTATCTATGAATTTACATTCACTAGTGTGTGACTATATCAGATAGAACCAATGATATACACCAGGATGGGTATCCCATAAGATTATCATGTTACATACCCAAGTAACCCATATGTTCCTAAGGCTTCTTATGAAGTTCTAAATAATTCCAACATTCACCATTGCTCAAGTATAAGACACAACAATCTTTTTAAAATGTGGTATTTACTATAAAAATATTTTCAAAATTTATTATAATTTATGTCTGACTATTTAAAAAATTCCTCATTAATTATTTCAAATAAAACTGTGATATTGATTTCCAACAGAATAAGACAAGTTCAAAGTGACCATGTGGGTCCTTAATCTTTGAAAAACATTATAAAAACATGATAATAAATCATTATAATTTTTAAGTGTTCTAACCATGAAATGATCCTTAAATTTTCAAGGAAAATGCAAGGATGGTATTATGAAAAACACTTAGTGTAAAAATTATAAAACTGAAGGATTTATACACTTTTTATGAAACCCCTCCACTAAATGATTTACAAAAAGAACAATATAAATAATATAAGTTTGAAAAATCTCCATAAATAACAAAATAAAAAATAATATACATTAAAACATTGATAAAAATAAAAAATCAAAACATGGTTTATAACTCCGATATGAACATATAGACTCACCTATTATAAATATGTTTAATCCACTAATTTTTTTGTTTTCCACCAAATAAAAAGTGAATACATCCTTTAATCATGATTATAATCCGATGAAAATGAAACCTGGAATTTATAACTAAGAAATCCATATCCCCAACTCACTATGGTCATTAAGTGAAAGGAAAGAGGTAGGATATTGAAGAAGATAAATAAGGAAGGAGATAAGAGTTACTTATTTGAGGAGATCTTCCACTTTGATGTTTATTTAAAGAAGAGATTAAAAAGGGAGGGGGGTCTAAATGGAGGATTATGTGAAGAAGTTCTAGAGGGGATCATTAGATGATTAGTGGGGAAATGAGGGAGGCATCATTAAATCATCACTTTTTAAAATTTATTAATTTTAAAATTCTAGCGTTTTCATGGGTAGAGAGCTTTTGAAAACTTCCCATACAACTTAATAACTCCATAGGAATTTCCCCCTAAATACAAAATTTTAATAATAATAAATTATATGAATATAATTAATAGAAACCCATAATACATAAACATTATATTATGGGTGTGAAAGACACACTTTACAGACATGAAAATAAATTAACTAGAATAAAGATATAAGAAAACCATATAGAAAAATAAATAATACCCAACGAACCACCTTGATATAGTTCTATCACTTATTGAAAAATCCTCTTTCCTATAATCTTGGATGTGGAATAGACTCCCTTTGTGGTATTTATCATCTATGTTAAACCTTATTTGATGAACCAATGGGCTTTCTAGTTCACCTCCTTCCCCTACATTCCATATCAATGAAAAATAGTACCCCCAAACTTGGGAGCACTACTTATCCCAAATGAATCAACCCTACAAAATGGAGTAGTGCACCAAAGATCAATGAGGCTCCCCAAGTTAATGATAAAGTCAATTAATATTTTTATCCAAAAAATATAGTATCACGTGCCAATAAAAGAGAGGCACCCCAAAAAACCTTAAATCACTATGTAGGACATATGAGGCTCCCATATAGGTTAGTTCAGAAAGGCATGAATCCGGAATAAATTGTCCTTCTAGGAAAATAGAAAGTAGAAATACTACTAGTAAAACATGCACCGATTCAATCTACATGATCAATTTATGATAGAATATACCATTATAAAATCGCGGATCCATCTATAAAAAAATAAAAAAAATGTGGGCCTGAAGGAAATGGGCTTGGAGAAAACCTAGACTAATAGACACATTGATGGAGGCTAAAGAAAAAGGCTTATAGAACCTCATTATTTTAATGATCGCAAATAATTATTATTATGTTTATAATAATATTAATATTTTATGATATTAAATATTTTCTAAAATAAAATTGGCTAAATAAAGATGAAATATCCTTAGTTATGATGATTAACCATTGGTTTAAAATGATCTACCATTGGCTCTGCTACTGGTGACTTAATCTATCGATGAACACATGCTACCACCAGAGCACTACTACAACTGGAGTTTTCTACCATCAGATATCTTTTCCCTCTAGGACTTTTACTTGAAAACATATACTACAATTAGTCAAAATGTGATATAATCAGTTGTTATACCACCAGACTTGCTATCACCATCTATGCTACGTTGGATTATGATAGATAAGGATTGTGTTACCATTAGTTAATGTGTTCTTCCACTAGATTGATTTACTTCTAAACAAGGAAACCATAGGTCATTCCTACTACCATGGATGATCCACCATCATTTGGATATCAATTTTATTCTATACTTCATTCAAATTTAATACTCACAGTGGATAGTTTATGGGATTTTATGGAGACAACCTCAAACGGATTTGTTAATTATTATTACCAAACCACTCCATGGATTCATTGAATAAAAATTCATTAGTTTATTTATTTTACTATCAATATGATGATCTATGAAATATTTATTATTATTTTTCAATAGATAATTGAACCCACTGAGGTATATATTCTAAAGATCCCCCTCATGTGGGTTTTAGGGTTTTGGAACTCAAATATTGATATATGTCTTAGTTTGAATGTGTAAAATTTATATAATATCAATAAAAAATCATACACAGATTCTAATGATTTCTGTAGATGTTTTTTAGAGTATATATAGAGATGAAAACTGATCTCCATGACACTTTGTTTTTATGAAATTTTATATAACCTTAGTTGATATCCTCACGAAGTAAAATATGAGGACCCTCAAGTATCAAAATATATTCAGGAGATGAAGTACTACATCCTTATATCACTTCTTATTTTATCTCCCCATTTTATGATTTAAATTTGAGAACTATAATATTGTAATCTATTTATCTATACAGACTGACTCCTATGCCAAACTGGAGTTTGCAAGACACACACTCAAATTTATTTATTTATTTACCCATAGGAACTGCTTAAGAGGTCCTTCATGGCCTCTATTGTATTTCATCCAATGAGTACCTATGAAAGAAGATTTGAGATTAGACATCCATTTTTTTAAACCTAATATAGGATATGGAATTTGTTTTATAATAATATTCTTAGTAACAGAAAAGTTATAAGTGGAGGTGATTAGGTATAACCTTGAGAAAAAACCCCTTGTTTACTCCACTCTATGTTTTATTTTTTTATTTTTTTCAGAGGTAATTTTTTTTACCCTCTAAAAACATATAATTTTATATATATTATTAACTTGTGTTTATATATAGTATTTTATTATGAAAATTGGTTTCAAAAGTTAATGTGAATTAAAATAATATCTTAACTGACACCAAACCCCGCTTTGATAAATCTTTTGAAATATAAAACATATATAATTATACTATTATCATTAAATAGGCAATACTAATTAATGTGTGGGATTTTATTTTAATTTATTTTAATATAAATGTTTATTGGGAACTCAAATCACCCTCCTCATGAGTTACTAACTCCGACCAACATTTTGTATCAAAGGATTTTTAAATACCATTTCAACTATGATTTATGATAATTTTAAAGATATTAAATTTATTTTATTTATAAATATTTTTCTTTATGGAATATATAAAGATGGATCTAAATATAAAAGAACACATTCCTTTACTTTCATTAACCATTATTAATGGAAAATTAAAATTAAAATGAATCTTGAAAGCATGGTTTTGAAATATGGACTGTCATTGAAGAAAAATAGGAATTACCCAAACCATCTAGATCCCCTTGGTGTGATCCAAATAAAGTATATTATACAAATAATTCTAAATATATGAATTCTTTATATTTTCCTATGGGTGATGAGGAATTTAATAGAATATCTTTATGTACTACTTATTTTAAAATTTAGAATACTTTAGATATTTCTCATGAGGTAACATCTAATGTCAAAGATATGTGTTTAAATACTTATACTATTAAATATGATACTTTCATGATGATTATTTATGAACATATATTTTATATTCATCTCATGTTTAATGATATCAGGAAGATAATTCATCCACTGGGGAAACATGTTTTTGATAATGATCAAGTGATGCACCTATTGAGGTGTTTACCAGACAGATGGAGAGGAACTTTAGTTTCAATTTGAGAGTCATTTGATGTTATAGAGATTCCTATTAAGGAGTATATAACAATTAATATAATGTATAAGGAGGAACTAAATGTAGACATAGAATAGGATTATGAGCCAGAATGAAAATATGTATCCTTCAAAAATACTACTTCAAAACAAAAGAAGGAAAATAAATATTCCATTTGATGTGATGAGGAGTCTCCAGCTTCAAAGGATGATGAAATGGACAACATGAACATAATATTAAAAGATTTTTACAAAAGTAATTTTTTCTCTTCGAAACAAAGTTACAAAATAAAAATATGATAATATAGGGAAATACATGAAGGACTTGAACAAAGATGATATTATGAATGAAATAGTTTTCATTGAATATAAGAGGAAAGGTCATGTCAAATATGACTGTGATAAATTAAAATTCATTAAGAAATATAAAGATAAGTATAAGGGATATAAAAAACCCATGAAATCAACTCCAAGTTCTTTAAGGGATAGCTTGAGTGACTTCGACTCAACCAAAGTGGATATGCATAATAGATCTAACTTGTTTTTTTATGGAAAGTACATATAAAGTATTTAATATTTTTCTTTCTTATCCTATACATATTTCTATTTCTTATTAAAATTAAAGAAATGATGAAATAATATAAAATAAAAAAATTTATTAGTAATATAATATGTTGGAAGATAATTTCAATGAACTTAAATATAAATGTAATATTCTAACAAAGCTTCATGCCCTGACTACTAGTTTTGAAATTGATCTTAGTGTAGAGAAAGATAAAAATTATAAACTATTAAAAGAGAACAATGATTAAAATTTTAGTAATGATAAAATAAATAAATACATACAAAATTTAACAAATTATAGAAATACTATTACTCAAATTATATGAATAATAATTCTCCTAAATACACTACAAGATTAGGCTATCAACCTTGACATAGAAAAATCATTAAAAGTAGCTTTATTCCTAGTTCTAGTTCATTTAGTTATACTACTAGTTTTTACCCTAATGAAACCAGAAATAATTATTTATATCTGAAATTATTAAATATTCTTATAGGAATCCGATTATGAAATTATGGATTCTTAAATATGTGATAAAAAAATTTCTAGAGCCAAAAATAGGTGGGTACAAAAATCATTTATGGGGTAGAATTTGTTATGTGGCAATCCTACTTGTAAAGATCCAATAAGAAGTTATGTTATATAGATAGTGACTATTCCAGACACATGAATAGGTACTATTCATGGTTTAAGAATCTAATCAAGGTGGATGGTGTACATGTAACTTTTAGTGATAATTCTAAAGGAAAAATTAATGGACTTGGTTAAATTGGTTACATGAACACTATTTTAATATATAAATTTTTATTTGTAGATGAATATAAGTATCATATTATTAGAATTTTACATCTATGTGATGATTTTTTTCATGTTATGTTTGATAATAATTCCTATTTTTTTTATTTGAAAAATTATTTAGTTCTTACTACTTTAATAAATGATAATGTTTATGTTATTAATTTATATATAATGATTTCTCAATTTTTTCCTATCTAAGTGCCTTTAAAATGGAATATTTGATTTTTGATAGGATATGAGGCCATTTGAAATTTTATTAAATTATAAAGAAAATTAAGAATGTGTTATTCAAAGATCAACTAAAACTAGAATTCTCAAAGTACAAAGTCTTCGACCCATGTCAAAAAGGGAAACAATAAAAAATATATTTCAAATCATTGAAATGATATTCAAGTTATCAACCCCTAGATTTGGTTCACATGGACTTTCTTGGACCGTCTATAGTTTCTAGATTAAATGAGAAACACAATGATTATGTTCTAGTAGATTTCTTTTCATGGTATACTTGGGAAATATTCCAATCTCACAAAAGTAACTCATGTTATTATTTTAGAAGGTATACTAAATAAGTAAAAAATATTAGTGGATGTTGACTTAAGACCATAAGAAGTTATCATGCATGTGAGTTTGAAAATTAATATTTGAGTCTTTTTCTATAAAACAGCTATAATCATAAATTGTTTTCTCTATGGACTCCACAATAGATTGGTATAGTGAAATCAATAAATAGAACCCTTTATGAAATTTCCTATACCATGCTAAATGAGCATGACTTAACGATCTTTTTGGAATGAATAATTGAATAAATCTTGTTATATAATAAATATAGTTTTAATTAGACCTATTTTAAAGTAAACATTTTATGAATTTAGAAATAGTAGGAAGACAAATGTTAATTAATTTAGATTTTTTTATTATAAAATATTTTTTCTTAATTCTAAGGATAATCTTGAAAATCAAATTCTGGTGGTGGTGAAGGAATTTTCATAGGTAATTCAACATCTTTTACATTATATAAAATTTTTAAAAAAATAAAAAAATTATGAAAGAATATGTTAATGTTAAATTTGGTAAAATAGAGCCATTTGAGCATAATACCTCTTTAGAAAACCTTTAGAATGATCTTTAAAATTTAAATATCAATGAAAAATATTTTGACAACTTCCTTGAAAGAATTAGAAAATTAATTCAGTTTTGAGGAACGACCATAACATAAACCTATAGAAGACAATGCGATGTACATCCCATATTTTCCTAGAGCTGTTAGGATTTATAGATACCAGCCTCTAGATGATGTTATATGATATCTATATAGAGGTACAAAAACTATATCCTCTCATATAAATTAGGTTGAACATCAAGAATTATAATATCATCTTGAGCCTAAGACCATCGATGATGAAATTAATAATGAATTATAGGTGACAGAATTTCAATATGAACTAAAACTTTTTGAAAAAATATAGTCTGATAACTAGTAAATATACCTAAATACACTATGTCCATTTAAGCTAAGTGTGTGCTTAGAAAAAAAATTTGTTGAGTCATACTTTATAGTCATAAATAAACGCTGGATTTGTTTCACAAGGATATAGTCAGAAAGAGGGTAGTTACTACAAGGAAACATTTACACAAGTTTATAGACTTGAAGCTATTATAATACTACTTCTATATGAAGAACATTTGTATTTCAAACCATATCAATTTGATTTCAAGAGTTTATTCTTAAATAATTATATATTTAAAATTTTTTTGTCGAACAACCCCTTGATTTCAAAATCCACATTTCCCAAATCATGTTTCTAAATTAAAATAATATTTATATTGTTTAAGATAATATCCTAGAGCTTGGTATGACAGGATCATCTCTATTCTGATTTATAATGGTTTTTTAAAAGGCATAGTTGATCAAAATAATTTTTTAAAAATAATTTCAAAATATCATTTAGTGGTTCAAATTTATGTAGATGATATTATTGTTGGATCTTCAAGAAACTCATTGTGAAAAAGTTTTAAAAAAATAATGAAAATTGAATTTGAAAAGCGTATACTGGGTGACCGTATTTTTTTTCTTCTCACTTTTTTTAGAAGAATGATGGAATTATTTTAAATTAAATTAAGGACATTATTTTTTTTAAACATTTTGGTTTGGAGCGAAATAAAGATAATGATACTCCCATGAGTATAAATCGTAAGAAGATTCTTGATGAAACTGTAAATTTAATAGATCAAACCAGTTACATAGTTATGATTGGAAACATTCTATACATCATTGGTATCCAACCAAATATTATATTTAGTATCTATATGTGTTCTAATTTTCAAGAGTGTACTAAAGAGTCTCATTTAATTTTTGTTAAAATTAATTTACAAATACCTATAATATACAACCAATTTAGGACTTTTCTATCCAATAAGAAATTCATTTTAATTAGTAAGTTATTCAGATAAAGATTTAGGTTGTTACATGTTATATGGAAAGATAAGATATATAATATATAATATTTTTTTGAAAGTCACTAGTATCTTGGTGTAATAGAAAGAATATTTCTATTTCACTATGTATCACAAATGTTGAATGATTTTTTTTAGGAAGATGTTGTGAACAAATTATGTGGATGAAACACACATTTTAGCACTATAGATATCATTTAAGAAATGTACCTATAATGTTTGGCAGAACATGTGTGATAAATATTTCCAAAAACCATGTATCTCATTATAGGACAATTTATATTGACATAGGACATCTTTTTTTATTGATCATTTCTGAAAAAGAGATATGAATCTTGAATTCATAGGAAATAAACATAATATTGTTGATATTTTTATAAACATATTCAATTCTGAGTGAATGAAATATAAAAAACATGAATTAAGAATAATAAATTTTGGTTAATCATCCACCATTAGTAACCCACCAGTAGGTGATCCACTATCGGGTGATCCACCATTGGTGATCCACTATTCGTGATCCACTATTGGGTGATCTATATTGGAGATCCACCATTAAGATATCTACTATTGGAAGGATCCACTGTTTAATGATCTACTAATCAAGTCTCTGATTCCATTTACTATCGGGTCTATTTTTTATTTTTTGTGTTAAATTTTTTATCAGATTTTTTCAGTAAAAGTTTATTATAATTTTATGTGAAATCCATAAGTGATAAAATTCAAACACAAATCCAAATTGGGTAAATCTCACTCATGCCTACCCATTAAACCATTTAACTACCATTCTGTCGTCACCTTTAACTTTCCTTATGATCTTTCTTCACTTTTCAATTATATATAATAGTGAAAGTTAATCTCCCTTCAGTGTCTTCTTCAGAAGGATCAAGTATTTCAAATAAATCTCATAGAGAATCTAGTTGTGTTGTAGTACAACCAAAAAACCCCCCATCTTACAAACCAATGGTTTTTTCATAGAAATAAGTATATGTGGAAATTTTGTTGTCTATAAAGTTGTTGGTAAATAAGGTGGTTCAACACTAGGGTTGGTTAGATTCCTTCTCAATGAGTGATCGACCATTTTATCTGAGGTTTTTTCACCAATTCTACCAATACATAGAGTACACATTTTGGGAAAACAAATATGTTATTCAATGTTTTATAGACTGAAAATATGTTATAATTTTTTATAAATAATGGGATAGGTTTATAAATGTACCTAACTATAGTATCTCTGACGAATATCAAGGTTCTATACCAATTAATAGTGAGTAGTGTGTGTATAAGGATTCACTACAGAAAATAAATAAGTGTGTATCAGTAAGATATCTTTCTACAAATGAACTAGATGGTGAGTTTAGACTCCTATTAATGTACATTAAATATAATCTATATACTAGGAAATGGGATTTCAGTGAAATGTGGTATCATGATTTCTATATTTTCCTCCTTATTTAAAGAGGGGATAAAAATAATCCTTGTATATATCTTATAGTGCATATGATAGAGTTGATAAATTCATCTTCCTTATCAAACTTTCTAATTTCACTAACATGATCTCAGCTATAATAGAATCCAAGGGCTTGACTAATAAGGAAGAATAATAAGTGGTATAATTTAGTGTTTTTTGAAAGAAATTTTACCTATAAGAGAATAAAAGACAATTGGAATCCATGGATAAAGAGATGGGTAGAGGATAATGACATACTCTAGGAGGATTTTAATCATGTGTAACTCCCTACCTAGGGGAAAAAAGTTGTTGACCCCAGATTAGATCCAGATGAGATTTTGACCTACCCTCTTGATGAAGAAGTTGAAGAGGAAGTAGCTGATGGTGATGGGAAATAAACTACCTTTTTTGAAGAAGGTAGTGATCCATAGATTCCTAAAATCCCTCTTGTGTGTTATGGATCCACAAGTCCACCTGTTTATCCCCCAATAAGGGAATGACTCTTGAGTAAAGGATAGGATGAAGAGAACAAAGTCTGTAGAGAATAACAACATCAAAGTTCTTTTGAAACCACAAATTAAGTAGTGAAAGTTTATTATGATGAGAATATAGATAACAGTGAAAATGGAAATAGTGATGTACCTCATTACTTAGAAGGTTGTGATGATGTTGTTGATGATGGTGATTGTGTTGAGGTAGCTTTTTCACATCATCCATCTCTTGTTGGTTCTATTTTAATTGGGTCTATGGAGAATTTAGGTTTTGTTCTTATAAAAGACAACGTTTCCTCTATTAGAGGTGAGCCCTGGGAATTTATTGACAAGTAGTAATCCATAGGTTCAACTAGCATGAATTCATTCCATTGGGATTATTATTTTACCTATACTAAGGATGGAGCATCACCTATGGGGGAACCTTCATCTCGTTGAAATCTACATGGGATTTTATATCTAGAATAATATTCTGAGGATCAAATCAGTTCACTAGAGCATGGTGGACCTTCTATCTCGATTATTGTTGGAACATATCCAAGGGAATATTCGATAGAATGAATTGATAAATATAGTGAAATTCAATAATTACCCCTGATGCTATAGCTATTAGATTAGATAATGAAAAGGCTATTATTACTAGCCTTGAAAGATTTTCTTCACATATTTATTCTGTGTCTTCTATCCATTCAGATTTTGTTCCCAAATCTGATTTGAAATCGTTCAGAGAGAGTTTGACCATGGATTTTAATGGAGTTCTAAAATCCATGTATCCTCTAGTTACACAGCCTTTTAAAGCTTATACCAGGATCAACCTTTAGCTAGTATTATTCCATATTAATCGCAATATGATTTTGACGATTCAGGAGGTTGATATTAATGATATAAGGTTATCTAGTGATATAAAATCCATGAGATCTATTATGGATGAGATGAGTATAACATTGGTTTCTATTCAGCTATAATTTTAGAGAGGTTGGATGAAAAATCACATATTGTTACTCCTACATGCACTAATATACCTTCTAGATCCTCTATAGATTTTTATATTATTAGAGCTAAAGTAAAAGAGGATTTCATTCCATTATCGGTGATATCTATACAAATAGTAAGGAGGGACTTTGACAAGTCAAATAGTATAGTGATAATATATATAAAATGGTAAAATAGTGTTTGAATGATGCCCAAAGTGATAGGGTAACCATAACCAAGGATATCAAACACTATATTTCTATAATATATAAAAAGAATGAGCTTAATTCCCTTTTAATTTATTTTTATGATAACTTGAAAATACCTCCTATCACTAGGGCCTTCAAGGAATAGGTTGAAAAAATAAAAGTCCTCGATCCACTAATCAGGTTGATTATGGATTAGAATAAGGACTTCTCTAGTGCTATGAAGAGTTTTGGAGACATAAACATGGACTTTTTGAACCTCATGAAGCACTTTAATTATGTTTATATTATAAAATTTTTGGCTCTTGAGGTCATTCCTCGAACATTGCTTATTGTTGTATCATATTCTCCTCCACCGCTGCCTCGGTATCAGCCTTTCAGTGTGTCTCTAGTTGATGTAGTAAGACATATCATACCATTAGTGATCCATGAGCTTCCCTAGATTACATATTGACCCTCATCTTCAGCCTCAATGTCTCCTTCCTCTATAAAAGTCCCAGTTGATCCTACCTCCCAATGATCTAAGAGTGATTCAGAATATGATTATTCTTTGATATGGTTTATGTATACACATGTATTTTATTTTTGGATACAATCAAATGAATTATTGTTTTTAATGGATCTCATCTAATATTATTAATCTATTATATATTTATTTATTTCATTTTCCTTATTATCTTATCATTTTGATAATCCAAAATGGGGGATAATTTGTTTGTGGAATATAAGTGATTTCATGTATTCATATTTTAAGATTTAAATTCTATTTCCAAATTTATAATTTTTGTCACGTATTTTTAATTTGAAATGTTAAGTAGATATCATTACTTTTAAAATACATCTATTTTTACCTTTGGTTGTTTTTATTTGTATGGTTTTAAAAGTACAAGATTTATGATCATAAAAAAGGGTGATATTGCTAGAAACCTCCTTATTTTTATGCTAAAAATCTTCATTATTATTTTTATAATGAGATTAATGTTTTATGATAGTATATATTTTAAAAACAAATTAAATAAATATGAATGATATACTATTAGTTATAATGATCCACCATTAGTTCACAGTGATATACCACTTTCTCCATTGTTGTTGACTTCATAAACTAGGAAACACATGATATCATGAGAGGACTACTACCACTAGAGTTGTGATTAAATTTTATATATTCTACTGCCATCCTTATTACCTCCATACATGTGCTACCATTAGTTGAAATGTTTTACCTCCAGTTGCGCTACAACAAGACCCGCTACCACCAGCTATGCTACCATTGTCTTGTTCTACAACTAGATAATGCCACTATTATTTAAGATGTGCTAGTCATGGCATTCTCTACTGCTAGAGAATGATACCATTGGTCTGTGATCCCATCAAGGAATATCCATTATTATCTTTCTTCCATTTCATTTCTTTCCTTGATTCAAATTTAATACTTTTAATGATTATCTTATGACAGCTAATATCGATAACCTCCCATGGATTTGTCAAGGATTATTCTTAAACCGATCCATGGATGAATTGACGAAAAGTTATAGGTTTCTTGAATTCATGCACAATAAGTGTAACTAGAAGATATTTATTACTGTTCATCAATAGATAATTGATCCTTCATTGCTATATATTATGATGATCTCCATCAGGTTTGTTTTAGGGTTTTGGTTCTCATATACTAATAAATATGTTGTTGTGAATGTGTATAGGTTACAAAAGATCAAAAAATATCCATACATTGATTCTTTAGAACTGTGTAGATGTTTTAAAAGGAATATGAAAATAGAAAACAAACTCGATGACACTCTATTTTTCTACAATTTCAGAGAAACTTGTTTGAGATCCTTATCAAGTCAAATTTGAGGAACCTAGAGCATTAAAATCTATTCATACTGGGAATCAATACATCTTCATATCTCTTCTTATTTCCTGTATCTGTTCTATGATTTACATTGGTTAGTGTGATATGGTACTCTTTCCTTCTATACACACTAGCTCATGCACTAAAAATGTATTGTGAAAGACCCAATCACTCAAATTTATTTATTTTATTACCCATGGGAATGGTGGAAGAGTTATATCATAACCAACCATATTTTTATTCCCGTGAATAACTGTGGAAGTGGATTTGATCCAAGAGAGCTTGTGTGTTTTTGTTTATAAAAATACAGTCCGGGTCATGGATCAAATTATTTTAATAATATTATAATTAGAAGAAGTTTATTTCCAATTGGTGGGGATTAGGTCATGGTATGAGAATGCACCCCCTGTTTACTCTTCTATGTTTTTGGGTTTATTCTTTGATTCAAAGCTAAAGATGCATTTTTTTTAAATTTGTAAACAAAACTTATTCTTTTATAGTTAGTATTAATCTTTGTTTGTATAAAGTATTTGATTTAGTAAATTGGTTTCAAAAGGTAATTTGATTTCAAATATTATTTTAACTGACACCTAATACAAATTTTAGAAATATTTTTAAAGATAATACTTATATAATTCTGTTGTATTGATGAATTGGGCATTTTTATTTAACTTTGGGATTTTTTTTTAAAAAAATTAACATAAAAATTTCTAGGGAACTGAACATACCCCCTGTTGAGTTAATCTCTCAAGATAAAAAATGCCATTAAATGTAATAATAATAATTATAGAAATTAAAATCAAAAATTAAATGTGAAATTAATATCACAGATACTTCTAATTTATTCTTGAAATACACTACTCTAATTCTCTAAATGGTCATGATATGGGTTTTTCTTACCTTTGTCGAAAGGTCTTATGAATTTCACCGTTATGGTGATGATGAAGATATATTTAATCAGAAAGTGAAGACTTTAAGTCTTATCATCCCACTATGGAGCTTGTTTCCCAGTCCATGAATCCATTATATATTTAATACATCCTCCCAAATCCCTTCATGAAGCCATCTTATAGAAATTGGTTAATTATTTCACTTATTTCCTTAGCTGGGAAAAGTCCTTATAGTCAGGGGGATGAGTGGGTTGAAAATGTTGGATGATATTGTATCTTCCACATTTCAGGGTGTGAGGGAATCTTATAATCATGACATAAGGAAATGAGATACGATTCTTCTATTTTAAAGGCATGAAATATGACGATTTTATTTTTCTCATGTCAACCCATGTGGGTATCTTATTCTTATCAAATAATGATTGATTGGTCATATTATGACTGTAACAAGAGAATATATGATTATATATCTTATCAATGTCAGTCTATGTGGGAATTTTATTCTCGTAACATAAGGAAGAATATCTTATATAAATCACATATGAAGGTTTGATTCTATGTTTTCTTAATATCATGCTATAAAGAAATCTTACTCTCATCATATACAGAATGATGGGTTATCCAATGTTCGTCAAATATGAAATCTTATGCTTATCACAAAATGAAGAATGGTTTATCCAATGCTAATAACATAGTAAGCATTATGCTCATCAAATAAGGAAGGACGTGTCATCTTATGATCATCACATTAGGAATATCATTCTCATAATTTAATGACAAATGAGTCTCTTATGCTTTTTATATAAGGTTTTTGGTTTCATATGATCATCAAAAAATAAGGTTATCCTATATATTTAAATACTGATCAAAAGGTAGTCATAATTAAAATTCTAGTTGGGATACTTATGGTTTAGTGTCAGTTTTGGTGATACCACCTCTCAAGGGAAGGATGTTCCCATAATGGTTCAAGGATTTAACCTCATAGAGGTGTTATTTTCTATCCTTCTAGAGTGAGAAACAAAAACAATATACATCATGATGTATAGTTAACGTTTTTGTGACAGGACTGGTCCATGGAGGTTAACATCTTGTGGTAAGGATTCCTATTTCATGAAAATGGTGAAAATAGGGTATTGAGTGTGGCTTATGCAATGGGATTTTGTGGAATATATTATATGTAATAAGGATATGTATGGTTCTTACACATTTGTTTTTTAGAACCTTTCTTGGAAGTAGCATGTATATGCAATTTTCTTATAAAATTGCTACATAGATTATTGATATATGTAATAAGGATATGTATGGGGATTACACATATGTTTCCTATCCCTTTTCCAATGTAAAGTGTCCAGAGATAAAATGATTCAACATTGTTTGTGGGTATGGAGTTTTCATTAATGAATCAAGATTAAGAAAATGTGGGTACAATGTTCCATTAAATCCCATGAAACATTTATTCATGAAGGGGACCTAAAATGACTTATTTTTATTGAGGTATCATACAAGATAAGTGTCGTAATGAAACATTCCTTCTAGAAGACTTTGAACCCATTCAAAAATTATGTACTTTATAGAAGGGATTTGTGTGAAATAGCCTCAAGAATTTTCTAATACATGAAGTGATTTATGTGTGGTAATTATCAAAAAAATTCTCATCAGTAGTAGTTCAAGGAAGTTTATATGTTTTGGCTTAATAAATGTATATAAATTGAGTTTATATGAGATAAGATTCTTTTACATCGTTTAAATATATAAAAAAATAAAAGTAAAAATGTATGTGGTTATTATTTTACTCTGTATCATAGAAACAGGAACCTCATTGTTAAGTTTCAAATGCAAGAAAATCCATATTTCATGACTCCCCATGTTACAGATTCTCGTAACATAGGTTTCGTGAAACATAAAATTTCCCCTGATTTTTCTTCTTTTTATTTTTCTTCTTCATGGATTTATATTGGATGCATTTTTATGTCATTTAAAAATGAAACCCTCAAACATTGGTTTAATGTGGGTGAAGAGGATCTAATTTTTAAAAAGATGTTTAAGGTTGTAAATTCCATCCTCTATTCTTATCTAACAAGAGGAGTTAGGGGGTCACCCATTTGTTTATAAATAAGGATGAATATCTCATAGGGGACTTACAAGATTTTATTGAAATTGATTCGATCATACCTACTCATGAAACAAAGATCTTTTGAAAAAATTCCCAGAACAATGTTCTTGTATTTCCCTTGACATAAATTTATGTGAACTAATATTTCATGACAACCAGTTTCATGGACAAGGATTCAAAAATTCTAAAATAACAAAATTATGTGAGGAAACCTAGAATGACCCTGAACCCTTTTCATGAATCACACATAGGAAAACCTCAACATAGTCACCAATCTATCCTCATGGTTTTTCTATATACACAGGATGATAGTACATGATGGGTAATAATAGTGTAAAACCTTAGGATTGAATCGAAAATTCTTATTTAGCCCCTATATTAGGTATTGGACAACCTACTCATACTAGACCAAAGCGATTACCTATTATCCCTAAGGGTGTCACACTATGGGTTCTTCTTCTCAGTAAATATCATAATAAAATAAGTCATTTTCAACTTCACTAGACACTAGTTGAGGAGCTCGATTATGCACATTCGGGGGAACTTCTCCACCACAAAAAAATTTATAAGAGACCAAAACTCTACATTGTCTTATATCTTATGGATCCCTATATGGATGGTCCATGAATAAGTGTCAAATTTTGAGGATTATACTCTAAAGGACACATAAATATATAGAGAAAGTATAATAGGCAATTTTAAGGGATAGACTAAGGAGTGGGACATGTTCCCTAAGGAAGCTTTATAAACAAGTGGGAATGGGATTAATGGCACTGATACACCAATGAGGAGTTTAGGAATTTGTTACATAGTCTTAGAATATAAACGGTGATGTGAAAAGTATAATTATATTCTTACCCAGACCCATACAATATACTAGATCCATGGATTAGGTTGTCCCAATACATTAATACCTTCCACCTTCCTCACAATGAGGTCAAGATCATCTTATTGGATCCTAGAATTATTAGAGGGATACCTAAAATCAATATAATATATATAATTTATACTAGATACAAATTATTAGGAGGTTATATTGAAAACCCCACTATTGGTTAAAGTGATGCTACAAGTATTTAGGGACACATAGAAAAAATGTCCTCATATATATATGGATATCCCCTTCAAGAAGTGGTTTAGGATATTATAGGAAATGCATTTGGGGTGAATGGTAGGGTAACCAAATCAGTGCTAGGGCCTTATAGTATGAAGAAATCCTCAGATTTACTTTTTCCTCTTAGAAGAGGTCCAATAAATGGTGTAAGGCTATCTCATAAACCTACATCCAACCCCAGAGCTGATGGTAGATAGATTTCTAGAGGCTTTCCAAACTCGATGGTTTCTGTTGATTTGGGATTCCCACATGGGGGTGTGGGTATACACATTTTTCATTGTGACATAGCTAGTATGTAGATACTATTCAATCCAAAAAATCCCATTTCTATAAAATATGGGGTACATTAGTTTGTGGGACATGCCCCATCACATCTTTCACCCATTCCAATTTCTTATAGTTGGATTGTAATGCACTTTGGGAGGAGGATAAAATTATTTGAATATCATTAAACCGTTGCCATATAATTATATATAAACTATTGAATATAGATAGGGTGTATCCTATAGTGATTTATAGGACCAAATCAATTTCCAAGATAAGGTCATTTTTTGTACCTTTAGCACCATGATTGGGTTTATCATGGGTAAATGTTGCAACACTGTTGAAGTAATGTCATAATTTTTGGATTTTAGTTTTGAGTTTTTGTTTGATTTAATTGTTGAAAATACCATCTTTGATACATATAACCCATAATAGTTTTAAATCAATTCCATTTCCTCTAATGACTCTTTCCATTGGTGTACACTAGGGTTCATCATGAGAGTCATCCAATGATTATCCGATATCTCTATTGGATGTTTGACCCTGGGGGAACGAATGATGAGATTATGTTTCCAATGGTTTTTTCCCTATAAGCTATAATTACACTCATATTTGGATAAAAACTTATCCTAGGGTAATTCTGAGACAATTCATACATTGGAAAAATTCACTAGTGAAAGCATGAGGGTGATCAAGTAGAGGAACAACAACTACCAGTGAATCTATTAAGTAAGGAAGAAAGCATCTACTGATCTATTGGATGTTTTAGAACCTTATGGAATTCTATGAAAACATATCAAAACAAAATTCAATGTATTATATGATCTTGTGTTGTCCTATGGTTTTGAGTGTCTTCACTACAAAACTAATTGAGATACAGGAATAGATTTTATATTTGGCTTGAGATATGTTGGGAAGATCAGAGAGGAAGATTAGGCATGTCATAAAAACGTTTCATATGGAATTGAGATGCACCAGGAAAATGATTTAGAGGATGGTGTGGAGGTCAATTATAATGAGGAGTTTGAAAAATCTTGTTAGACCTGTTAACCTGCAAATAATAAAACCAACATGGATTATTTTTCATTCCCTAATCCATATTGAATATTTATTATGACTTTCATAGGGATATTAGTAAAGAGACTTTATAGTATTCCTTTGAGAATATATGGACGAGGGATGGTGAGTTGATCCCAAGTGGCCAAGAAGAATGCAGTATTCCAGGATTCCATGGCCTTCCCAATAGTTTAGTTTGTGTCGCCTTCTAACGATTATAGGGAACCACTAATCACAAAATATGTGTGGTCCTTGGGGAACTAAAAATATATAGTTTTCAGGGTCTATAAGGTATAAACAAACTATCCCCTTTATATATTTTCATGAACTCTATAATAAACCACTAGAGATTCTCAATATAGAGTTAGCATGCTAGGTTGAGGAGACTCCTTTGTTATCTACTGGATTTCCCACTAATGTCAAGTGGTCCTCGACAGTGGATAGATACTCCAATGGATCATGCATAAATTTTTAGGCTAATGTGGTGGCTAATCTCATCCTGGTTCTTGAGTATTCAATCTTTCTATCAGAGGGGGGATATTACCTCATAAATATTTGTATGGTAGGAAACTCATCATTTTATAAATTATATTTATTTTAATTTATTCCATAACATGAACTAATGTTTGACTTCATGTGGTAGTGTTTAATCCTATATGGGTGATCTATTTTTGGGTTCCAATGGGTTTCAAGGAATCTTTCCTTGACCTATTGAATTACGAGGCATAACAGGTACCCTAAGTGCCCAATACTCTTGATAGTGATCCCAACAACAAATTGGTGGTGGAACAGGACTCAGAAATGTCGATTATTAAGGTCCTTTCATGATTCTAAATATTTACCCCCCACCTATAGTTCCATAAAATTATGTGTTGAGTGCCCCATACACATTGTAGTCCAAGAAGATGAAGCCTATATCTGAGCATCAATCTCCATTTCCCAAGCAGTTCCTAGAGTGTGAGTCTTCCCTAAAAAATTGGACTTCAGGTTTGATGTTTCTTAAAATAGCTAGATGATATAGTGATGGGTATTAAACAATACCTATGCCCTCATCACCCACAAACTATTCGGTCAAATGGGTTGATGGATGAGAACTCTGCACCCTTTACTGGTGAACTTGTGGACTAGTGGGGTCGACTAAAATACCCTCCATTCATTGACCAATTATTTTTTGGTTTAGCTGGAGAAAATGGAGGTATGATAGTTTGAATCTACTAGGCCCACATCTATGGACCTTGATATGGATTCATTATAGGATATTCAATAGGATATCATTTGGTAGGAGGATCACCAACAACGGGTCCTTACATTAATGAAAGAAGAGTAACTTAGGGACTTGGGGACTCAGATTGCAGTGATTGATGTCGATTAATAACAAGATATAAGTCATTTTATTGAGTTTAGGGCCTTGAAAGGTTAGCTAGGGATGCAAGAAACTGAGGTTTAATCATAATAAGACACTAAAATAAAAGGGATGACTAGTTCATTATAATTATACCAAATATCCCTAATAGAGGTTAGGAAAGCTTGAGTATAAAATATCTAATTGACTACTATAGAATAATTTATACTAATGGAGTGGATCTAGTTTGTGGATGAACCTTCTTATTTTATACCATGTAATAAAATAACTACATGTTTGAACTCCCCATATTAAAAATTGATGAATCAAAATCATGATTATAATGAAAACTAGAACCTCAAATCCCACAAGATTCAAGCTCGATTTAAGACATAATAGATAATATAACAACATTTATATGACACAAGTGTGTGTAACGGGGGTGAACATGTTGGGGGTTAGAATATTGTATCAACCCCTATGAGAGAACCCTTAAATAAGGGGAACCAGGTTAAGTGATATTATAAATGATTGATTCACCCTACTAACGTGCAAGGACGTTTGAGGGTGAAACACTAGGGGTGTTGAAATTCTACTTAAGCACATTAAAGTTGGAGAAAAGTAAGTAGAGGCTCCCTGGTTTTGAATTGAAGGGTAAATGGTGGAGATGGAATGAGTGTGACTATTAGGAAACACTAAAAAATGATGGATCTACTATCATATTACAGAATATGAGAGAAAAATATTTGAGGCTAACAAATGGATGACTATTTTAAAAGAATGATTGATCAAACTTTCTATAATGTTTTTTCTAAAGAAAAAGATTCATGGGATATGGGGGGCCTGATACTAGATACTCATAAACCAAGGGAAGTATATTTGGAAATTAATGTTGATAATGATTCAAATTTCTACACACAAACTATTATTTGGAAATATAGACTCTATAAAACTCATAGCACTCATCAGTTACATAATTATGAGTTGTGAATATTGATGAGGCCTACAAAATAGATAGATTTCATGAATGTTAATATGATTTTGATCTAGGTGAAAATATAAACCCTATAAGAGACATGATAATGGGGTCCGATCGTGAACTAGGGTGCAAACTGATCTAATACCCAAGGTTTTTCAACTTAAGTTCAAATTGTTTTTATCATGGGGTTGGATTTTAAGATCATACAACATAGACCATGGGGGTGTTAGAATTTAGGGTCATATAATATAGATTTTTGGGTGAGAAAATCTATATAGAAATATGGTCAAGGTAATATTAATGTTAATTGTAATCCCAAAACCAATATAGATAGACCCATTGATGAATACACATAGTTTAAGGTGACAATTT